>MU223374.1:658026-738148 GCA_018584345.1 Thuja plicata | reverse complement strand
AAGCCATAGTAACTTCTTTCTCATTGATTTTGACTATCATCATGAGAAAGCCTTGTTTGTCATACTGAGCGGCGCCACTCCCAACCTTGCTTGCAAGGGTGTGTGACTTACAAGTGTTGGTGTGGCTGCGAGGCCCCAGCTCTATATCAGAGGCACCGGAGGTTATTGTGAATGGAAGCCTATTAAACACTCTCTTAGTTAGATGCCTACCCGGTTCACCTCCGAAAGGAGGCATAATCTATGCGTAGGGAGAGGGAATAATCTCTCCCCTAGATTCTCGACATAGGTATGCACCTTGATGTTTGAAGTAGTATATGACGTTGGCCCCTATTTAAGGGTTACCTTTGAACATATATACTTAGTCCTTGGAAACACTGAAAACATGGGCACACTTTCGAGGGTGACACTGTTGTGTGAGGTGAATGCATACGCATAAGACAGCGGGGCACAGATTTTGTCTTCTCAACCAATTTTCTTTGTAGGGATAATTGAGTGTTTGTTCTTGAGTCTCAAACTGTTTGTTCTATCATTCAAACAAAGACTCCCATGTTTCTACCAAGTTGCTTTGTCCTTGGTGGAATTGTTTTCGACTACTGTTTGCATCACTACCTGATTGAAACTTTGTGTTTTTAAATGAATGCTTGTCACCTTGAAATAGTGATTGCTGATTTATATCATCTTAAAACTATCTTAAGCCTGGATATCTTGTTAGAGAATAGTTCTCACTGTGTCTCGAAACCTGGTCTTTACCTTGAAACTGAGTTTGTGTATATGCCTTATCTGCCTCTTGTCTGGATTTGATTGCCTGTTCCTTCATTGTCTGTGGACTGAAACTAGTTGTTTTGAGTTGTAAGCTGACTGATTCATACTCGAACTTGTCTTGTCTCTTTGTCTCCGTCCTATTTCTTATGTTTTGTACCTTGTGACACGATAGTCATATCTTGGCTGTTCTAGCCATACCTCCGACGATTCATGTCGGGTGCATCTCATACCTTGGCTATTCTAGCCTATTACCTTATCTTTTTTGATACCTTTAGAGACAGAGTTCTAATTCAGATCTTAAGTTTCCTCTCATACTAGCTTCATCTATGCCTGTTATGACTAGGAGTGGTACTATCTTTCCTATACGCAGTTCTGAAGTAGTTAAAAGTAAACCTCACAATCAAGGAAAAGCTCATTCTGAACCTGTTATTCAAGTGGATAATCAAGAGGGATCATCACGTTCCTCTTCCCCGTTCAGTGCGGACCCAATTCTGAATCCAAAGCCACTGCTTCAGTTTTGTTCTAATCCGTTGTTTCAAGATCAACATCATCCATTTATCTCAAAGAAGTCATCTATTTGGGTCAATCTTGTTAACGACCCTCACTGCCTTAGTGATCCTTTTTCACATTTCAATCCTTTTGATTCACCGAAGAGCACATCGGCTATGAGTTCTCACTCTCATACTGAAGGAGTGCATACGGAACAATCTCACATTAAAAATATGATGTCTCCTTTCGATTACACACAAGGTCGTGACCAATCTCAACATGAGCAAGGTCAAGAGCAACACCAGGGTCAAGACCAAACTCAAAGTATTTATGAAATTCTTGGCAATGACGATGACCCTATCACTCAGAATGATATAGATGCAAAAAATTCTAATAAATCTCTTATTAAAATGATGGAGATACTCCTTGTGGAAGACAAAGAAAAATATTTCCTAGATTTAGCAAATCAAGGAGTCAAATTACCCGCGAACTTCCAATTGGATACACTTGTCACTAAAGAAGAGGAAACTGAAGCTTCTAAGTTGCATAAGATAATTCATGTGCAAGGACAACTTAGCCAACTTATGAAAGATAAGGACAAACCTATGCAATAATTCACAATGGAAAGTATATGTCCTTTTTTGTTTGATAAGAGTATTGTTATGCAACCTTTTCCCAAAGGTGTAGAACTCCCAAAGTACGACAAGTACCTAGGTACCTCGGATCCCCAAGATCATTTAAGAGAATTTGGTGCCTTATCAATGGAGTTTATACATGATCAAATGTATTTAATGCATCTTTTTCCATGAAGTTTAGGTGGTCCCGCTATGGAATGGTTCTCACGATTGCCCACTGGCATAAAAATTTTTGACGAGATTACTAATATTTTTATGCAACACTATTCTCATAATGTTCAACATCCTGTTAACATAAGGGATCTCTACAACCTTAAACAGAAGCAAGGGGAACCATTCTTGATGTTTCTCCAAAGATGGAGACAACTTTGCACAAAGTACCCTCACAAAATACCTGAGTCTGAGAAACTCGATATATTCTTGGATAATCTCACCCCTGACTTCAGGTATCAAGTCCAACTTCAAGGTCCCCTTAACTTTGATAGTATGATAAAACAGGTTGTGAGAATAGAAGCCTTCATGGCTAAAAAAAGGTGAATTGACTTTATGTAAAGATAACAAGAAAAATTTGTCATCGTCCAACAAAGACAAAGGTAAATTCCCAAACAAAAATAGAGATGTTGTGAACAATGGGGTGGTTGATAACATAAATTCAACTTCTTCAAAACCGGTCTTTAATCTCACCGCGGGTATACAAGCGACCAAAGCTATCACAAAGGATACAACCAACACTCAACAGCCCTCTAAATTTGCTGGCAACAAACCTTGGGTACCACGACCCAAGCTAGAATTTACCCCTCTAGGAGAATCAATTGATGTGGTTTTCAAAACTTTGGTGCAAAATCAAATTCTTACTCCTTTGGAGAAACGTTTATACGATCTGCAACCAAGACCTCATTGGTGGAAAGAGAATGATTACTATGATTACCATCAGAATAAAGGTCACAAGACTGCTATTTGTTATCAATAAAAACATAAAGTTCAAGACTTGATTGATGACCAGGTCATCGTTGTGGGGAAACATAACCAGAATTGGGATCATCAAGCATTCAAAGACCCCTTCCCTCGTCATGAGAAAGGTGAATCCTCCAACTCTCAGAATAATAATGCCAAAGTTAATTACGCCAATGCCACTTACGATAATGTGATCCACATGATTGAACCAATGGGAGTGGAATATTGCAATATGTTTACCGGCAAGGGAAGTGGGAATGTTTTTAAACCCAGAACCCCATTTTTCATAAGAGGCCCTGACTCTCAATCTGAAACATCCTAGGATTGTGCGAACATTGTTACTCGGTCTAACGCTAGAATCACTATCAAGGGTCCTGACCCTCCTGCTGCTACGTCTGCTCCAAAACAAACTGTGGATAAGACTATTGTTGGTTCTACCAACAAGACTGCGAAGGTGGTCCCTATGCCTCTTGCTGTTGGTTATAGCATCCTTGACCAGCTTCAAAGGACCAATGCTCAGATAACTATTTTTGAGCCATTAAAAATCTCGCCTGCTCATAGGTAGATTCTGGACAAAGCTCTCACTGAAGCTAATGTCCCCAAAGATATCAACTTGGATCATTTTCAATCCATGGTGGGTCATTTGACCTCACCGCATTACTTATCCTTCTTTGAAGAAGATGATCACTCAATTAGTCACCCGCACAATGCTCCTCTGCACATAGAAGTCATGATAGGTAAATATTTAGTCCGTCGCGTGCTCATTGATAATGGTACTGGTCTTAATATTTGCTCCGCTCATTTTCTTTCTCAACTAGGTTATGGCGAGGATTGCATAGATTCCTACAAGAGAATTACCATAAAATCTTATGATGAGGAAGAGAGAACATCTAAAGGTCTAGTTGTGCTACCCATTCAGGTTGGCCCAGTTAAAAGAGATGTCATATGTCAGGTGCTAGACCTTCCTCTTGCGTATAATATTTTACTAGGAAGATAATGGATTCACGAGATGCAAGCAGTTCCTTCTACATACCATCAGTGTATCAAGTTTTTTTTTCAAGGTGCAGAGGTGATTGTTCCCGCTAGCATGGGATCTTCTTGTAATGCTCTCACTCAATCAGCCAATAGTCTTGTTCTAACTAATAGAGAATACATAGAACTTTGTGATGCCCAGCTCAAAGACATGGAACAAACACTAAAAATCACAGATATGGGCATGGGGGGATATCAAATGGAGCCCGTGCTGTCATTAGTGGCTCTTCCCCTGTCTCCTAGGTCTTATGGGAGACCTTCTGAACACAATAAATCTTCCATGACCCCTGAGGTAGTTTATGAGGGTACATTTGTAAGGGCTAATACACCATTGGAAGATGAAGACGAGGATAGAGCTATCAAAGCTTGGCTTTGTAAAGGAAAGAACACAGTTGAACAAACTGCCCCATCTCGCGAATTAAATCCTAATAACGAGGGTCTTAAGATTATGAAACATTTTGGGTACAAAGGAAGTGGCCCTCTAGGTGTGAATGGCAATGGGTTAGTGGAACCTATTCAAGCTATAGGTCAAAAGACAAAAGATACCACTGGGTTAGGTTTCAAAAAGGTTTTGTTTCATCTAGGGATCAATAAATTTGTGCCAAAAGTAGAGCCTACACCAGAACCTGAAAGTACAAATGTAGCTGACACTATACAAGACAACTCGGATGAGGATAGCTTTCCTTATCCCATCCCTCTAGACCTGGCAGAATTCTTTGCTGAGCCAGATAAATTTGTACCATGTACCTGTACTGCAAAAATAGACAGTGATTCTGATCAAACTACTCAATGTGAGATGCTCACTTATGAGCAATGGAAAGACTTACAAGATCCTAACTTCAAAGGAGAAAGGTACATACCACCAGGCATTCAAGAACGGTGGACACAAGAACAGACTCATATTACAAAAACTCAAAAACCTTCATGGTACAAACACCCAAGTCAGAGTTCAGATACAAACTCTCATGAGTATGAGTTTGATAGTTTGTCAGCAAGATCTTATGAAAGACCTCTCAACGTGAGTGAGGAGTCTAGTGAAAAGCCTAATGAGTCCAAGTCTATAGGTGTTGACATGTCTTCTACTTTGGTCATTAGAGATCAAAAGGATTCAAAAACACCTTTGGACGAGATCAGTCTAGATCCCCTCTTGCTAGTTAACGCTTTCGATGATGACTATACTGTGGATGCACTTGAACCTGTCACATTTCTTTCCCTCCAACATCCTAGATTAATAGACTATAATTCCTCTTCTCCATCCAGTGAAGTCCTTACATTCTAGAATGATTACACCTTATCCTGCTACCTTCATGCTATTGAGCCCGTAATGTCCTCCACTAGTGAAGAAAGTATCAACATGACCGAGGCTGACATCAAGTACCTTAGTTAGAAAATTAAAAGAAGAAAGAATAAGCGCTCTGATGGTGAAAACCACATTGTGGCAGTATCAGAGCCATAAAAAGTAAAAAGAAAAGACGTACTCGAAGGTGAAAATCTCTCTGAGGCGCCTGAGGGTGAGGTACTTGATGTGCTTCTGAGTCACTTTCAGGAACGCTCATTAGTGTTAATTGAACCTACTCAACCAATAAATCTGGGAATAGAAGAACATCCACATATCATTCATGTGGCCAAGTCATTATCTTCAGAGGAACTTAAGGAATTCACAGAGTTTTTCCAAGAGAAAAAGATAAATTTTGCATGGACATATTCTGACATGCCGGGTGTGGATCCTGACCTCATTATGCGTCACTTATCAATATCACCAGGTTCGAAACCTGTCAAACAAAAACTTAGAAAGATGCATCCGCATGTAGCTTTATTGATCAAGGTAGAATTGGAAAAACTTCTAAAAGTTGGGTTCATCTGAGCGATTGATTATGCAGAGTGGATTTCTAATATAGTCCCAGTAACCAAACATGACAAATATATTAGGGTCTGCACGGACTTTAGAGATTTATATTTGGCATGCCCTAAAGATGATTTTCCACTCCCCAATATTGACATGATCATGTATATGACAATGGGATATGAGATGTATTCCTTAATGGATGGCTTTTCTGGCTATAATCAGATCAAAATTGCGCCAGAAGACCAAGAGAAAATAGCTTTTACTTGTACATGGGGTACATTTTGTTGGAATGTTATGCCCTTTCGTTTAAAGAATGTTGGGGCTAATTTTAAGTAGTATTTTGTTCTTAGTTTGAGAGGGTGATCAGATTAGGGAGGAAAAATCGAGTGCTAGATTTGAGGATATGGATCGTGAGCTATATGTTTGCAGAAAATCTGTATTTGATCTTGAATTATATCTTTGTAATTGGTCATAACTGGGAAGGCCTTACAGCCTTACATGTTGATTTTAAATGAATCTGGAATGAATATGAATTGATATAAGTTGTTATATCTCTATGTTTTTGAGTTTCTGTTCTGTGTCTTTGTTGTTGGCTGCAAGTTTGGACAGTCTTTTACTGGATCCTCCAACCTTGACTGCATCAAAAATGAAACTAAGATTGAGCTATCTAAGAACAATGTAAATGATATTATATTATGAAGATTATACTCTACAATGAGAATACTCTAGAATCAAAATGGCATTATAACATTACTCCAACATTGCATCCTTCTTGAACAAAGGAGAGCTGCCCCTTTTTATATAAATCTCCTCAAAGTGGATGGCTGAGATTAAGAGGTGGAAAGATAGTTACTAGGATTAAGAGGTTAGATAGGGTTTTGGTGGGAGTGAAGGAGATTAAGAGGCAAAAGGGATGAGTGGTTGAGATTCAATCCAAGATAGGTTGATCCAAGTAATTGACTTTTAATTGGTCAAAAGTGTGTTAGATGGGGAAGAATAAGGACAAAATTGGTAAATCCCCTTTTAATCACCTTTTAATCAAAGATTAGGTGTGCACACCCATGTGTGAATGGGTTCATCTAATAAAATTTCAAGAACATTTATTTAAGTGTGCAATGTATAGTGATTAAATAACTTTTCAAGTTTGGGCTAGGATTAAGTTGATGATTTGATTTAGGAACTTGGTTTAATTATGCAAGGGGGATTATTAGGTTTTGCTTGCATAATTAAGGTATACTAGTGAATGTCTTAGATGTTAGGATTTTCAAGATAATTAATCTAATTAGGGGTCGTAGGTTTACTAGACCTATTTTAGGTGATTACAACTACGTTGGCACGAAGGATGAGCAAGAATTCCTCTCTGCAGTTGACATGGGCTTCCCATCTTTCAAAGTCCTTTACATCCTACGGGTCTTCATTAATCCACTCCTCTCCACTCCCCAACTCTATCTGCCCAACAATCTCGACGGCATCCTCTTCATCGGTTTCAAATTCATCAATAAATCCTTCATTGGTTAGATACTCCCAATGCTTATCATCCACTTCGGGTTCCTTGATTTTGGCCAAACAAAGTAAGAAATCGATGTGTATTCTTATTTTGTCATACTGACCCTGTAGCCACTCATATTCTTCTATTTTCACAATTGGGTATTTTCACACCACACATCCCTAAATGTAGTACTTGTCTAGTAGGGGACTGACGAGTTCCCCAAGTACCCCATCCACATTATCAAGAACAACATTAATGTCCTTCAGATACCGATGCTTAAACACCATATGGATGAGCTTATTTTTCCATTCCCTGGAAATCCCCACATATAAGAGCATGGACAGAAAAAAAATATGGGATGTTTGAGTTGACCTTGTGTCTATTACGAGTGAGTAAAAACTCTAGACCTAGCACTGGTTTCACCACATGCATAATTTAAGTGTAGTCATTTTGCAATACAAAAATTAACTGCCTATCAATTACTTCACCCCTAAATGATCTCTGTGGTTTTTTCACGTCAAGCTTGATAGGCATGTCCATTTCTCAAAAATAAGAAGTGAGAACTCACTACTCTAGTCCTACTCAATATTTCCAATAGTCTTTTAGTTTTTAAGTCTATAGTTAGACTGGACTTGGAGCCATCTCAATGTCCAATTTATAGGAAAATGATCAACGTATTATTTGATGGTGCCAGTGGACACTTCAATTACAACTTATAAGTTTCCTTGAGCGATATGAATCATACGATCTTGCCTCTAGATCATAAATAAGTAATTTACAATCTTGAGCAATATAATAGTAAAATTATTTTGAAATTTGGGGAGTTTGTACGGTGTACCTCCTTAAGACTCATTGAAAGTACACTAGATATTAAAAAAGAATTAGGGAATAAATCTAATTTTGAATCTCACCGCACACCATTGATATTTTCACATCAACTACTGGGGCTTAAACACGAGTTGAAAGATTTATTTGCACCATTTAATGTTGGAAAAGATGGAGGAATAAAAATGATTACAGATTAACTGCTCGTCATTTCAAAGGATTGAAGTGAATTATAGAAGCGAAGTGATGGATTTCCAGTGAACTTCCAACCATTTACAGAGAATTCCCAATTAATCAACTGAGGTATATTGTAATCAGTAAGTTAAAGAAAAACTCTCCTAAATTTTTAATTTCTTGAACAAACGTCAATTTGAAAGGATTTATAGGGAAGGGTTAGAGTTGATAATTGGTCAATCAGAGTTTCTATTTGTTTGATGGTTAGGTTGTCAAAGAGACAAAAGCCTACAAAGGATGAACCTACTCATAAGAGACAAACAAGGTGGAAATTGTGTAATGACATAATTGCACTACTCCCTAATTATGCGGGGAGGAGAAAGAGTGTGGAAAATTTCCCTTATTTTGTTGACAAAAGAAAAAATGGTAGTGAAACGAACATCAAGGTTAGGGGTTATAATATTTTTAGGTATTTTCTAGCTAAATCAAAGAACCCCCAGCCTAAGTCAAATATGTGGAAGTTGGGAATGGCCAGATTGATTGTCCCTAATATTATTGTCAACGTAGATTTGATTAAAGTTTTAGCCAAATATTACAATGAGTTAAATAGGTGCATTGGGACAAAAGCAGGAGATATGTTGTAAATAAATAAAGCAACAGTTTGTGAAGTGTTTGACATGAAGGATTGTGTCAATTTTCACATGAAAATCAACTTGCATATGTTAAAGGAAGAAGGCCATAATGTGGAAGGGATGTAGACAAGAATATGGTTGCCTATGCATAGGGATAAGGTTGATGGGAATCTTCAAAAATTTGCAAGCTCTTAGTTTCCCCCAAATAATGTTAATTTGTTCTTAAGTATTTTCATATGACCTATTATGGAGTAAGTTAGGTGACAGGATATAATGGTGATGAAATGATGCCATAAGAAATGACTGTCCTATTTTGTGACATTCAAGATCCCAAAAACAACATACTCTTTGATTATACCTAGTTTATTGCAGATAATATCCACAAGGCCTTCTCAAAGATTAAAGTGAATAAGTTTGTAGGGAGTTTCAAAAGGTATTCACTATTATTGCATATTTTGTTGTGGAAAGGGCATAAGAACAATTTATGGATTCTTGAACTCCATATTCAACCAATAGACAAGTTTGGAAATCCTAAGCTGGTCCAAAGACTCAGTATTTCCACTTTGAAGAATTCTTTGTCAAAAGAGTGTATGATGTTATAGGCCATAATCCATCAAGATTATCTCCCATGATTACAATATTTTTGAGACGAAAAGGATTAGAGAAGGAGATGAAGGTAGCAATTAATCACAATTGGGCCGATTTGTATCTTGCATAAAAGTGCACATACATTAAAGTCTATGACTTTGAAGGAAAGCCTCATGTTTTACCATTTTTTGTGCTACATAGATTAGCTATTTTGGAAATTATTTGGCAAATGTTTGAAGCCACAATTGTTTTTAGGAGAAACAATAAGGGTTCTTTTATCCTTTCTTATTTATGCTTTGGAGATTTTGAGATCAACTATTGGGAGGCTTATTAGGTTGCAATCATTTTTTTGAAAACTTATAGATTGTCAGTGGAATTAGAAGCAAGAATATTTGATCCTGGGGGATATTTTGATTTTCCTAGGAATATGTAGGCATAGGATCTTATTAGAAAACTTTTTTGTAGAAAGAGGACTTGTGGAGAAATTATTCTTCTTATGAGGAGGGGAGGAGAAGAGTGTTGGTATATAATAGGGTAGAAGAAATAGAAAGGAGAAGAGTGAAAGAAAACCCTAATTATGCAAGGGAATTTCTAAATAAATCTAATAGGCCCAGGAGGATGAAAAAAAATTCAAAGTGAGAGCATTATTATACATGAATTTCACTTGGTTGTCCCATCCAACCCTACTGCTTCAATAAGTGCCATTGGTGCACCAATTCAGTTTGTTCCCCTTGAGAAACATTCAGCAGCACCATCAACTTCCGTGGATATTTCCCAAGATGTTGGTAGTACTATAGATCAACAAGAAGATGTGGAAGAAATAACTCAAAATATTCAAATTGATCCCTACCAACCAATGATGTGGGATAATGATGATATTATGGAAATTGTTGAGTATCTTAAAGAAGATGTAAGAAGGAGGGTTGCTAAGGAGTTTATTGGTGATGATGAATTTATTTAAACTTTTGAATTCAAGATGTTTTTTTACAATATAAAATCAAAAGAGTTAGTGAAGAAGATTGACATAATAGATAAGGATAAAAGGGCTGAAGCCATAGAGGTTTTCTAGTAAGAGGTTAGAACAAAGATGCAGACAATGACCCCGAAAAAGGGTAGGAAAATATTGAGTGGTGTTGGTTTCTTATTGTTGCCAAGTGTGGATATATCCACATGTATTGCATTTGATAATTTGAGGAGATATCGGGATATTGATTGCAAAAATAGTGATGAAGGAGTGGACAAGTTGTGTTATGGGTATGAGTCTAACCCAATGATAACACATTGGCATTGTGGTTCTTTTATAAACCAAATAAGAGGAAAATTACAATAGAGAACCCTAACAAAATCCTTGGTCAATTTATGATGTACAGGTTAGAGGATGTCACTTCAGAGAAAGTAGGAGATTTAACATTACATAGTGGAATTTTAAATAAAGAAAAAGTTGATGAGAAATCCCAGTTGGTAAAGGGATTGAATGAGAAACTCATTGAGTTGAAAAGGAAATTAGATACATCTCTTGGATAGGTAATATTATTGGAGGTTGATGCTTCAATATTGAAAATTGGTATTTCTTTAGAAAGCAAGTGGAGGACTGGGGTAGAGAAACAACTACTGATTGCCTAGAAATAAAATCTAGCCATGAAGAAGGAATTGAAATTGTCAAGATGAAAAATGGTCAGGGAAATAATTCAATCTAAATACAAAAAAAATGATATCCCATTTGCACATTTTTTTGGATAGATGCCAAGATTTGGTCAAAGTGGCAAATAAATAAAAGAAGACAAAGTTTGATCTGAAACTTACAAAGAAAATTTTGATCAGAAAGTGAACATTGCTACTAATTTTAACAAAGCATATTAAGGATGGAAACCAGTTGAATGAAGTATTGGAAGATAAAAAAGTCAACTTCCAAGTGGTTTATACTCTATTGGAAAGGCTTTTTTTTTATCACAAGAAGTTGTTCAAGACATATCAAAAAGTCACTAACTTGTGTGGCATTGTTGCATCATCTCCCCAATTCTACAAGGACACCAGAGAAGGAAAGGTAGAAGATGAATGGAAATCATAATTTACACAATATCATTTGAACCATGTTGTGCATAAGGTCATAGATGATGCAGATGATCTGGTAAAGAAATTGCGCATTCAGATTGATGGAATTTACCTTGTGGAATTTGAAATAAAGGTAATTAACATGTTGAATACGCTATTAGCAGTGTCAAACTATGTTGAACACGTCAGGCATTGTGTTGAGTTTATGCAAAAGGAAATGTGACACATGAAAGGAGAAGAACAAAAGGAAATTTCAGTGGTTCCCTTTTTCTTTCTTTCAAGTTTTTGAACCATTTCAGGAAGATCAAATCAAATATTCCTTTACACTTTTGTTGTAATTGTTAAGAGATAACTGATTTAGTTAGTCTCTTGTTTACTTGTATTTAATTAATGAAAATCTCAACATGAATCCTTTCTTGTTTCATTCTCTTTGTACTATATAATGTGATCTATTAACTTTTAAGGATAGATTAACATTGTCATTGTGAGTTTATCATTATTGTATAATTTGTAGATTTGGTAGTTTTATAAGAATGAATTATGTTTGACCACATATTTAATTAGTCTCGTGTTTACATTTATGATGTATTTAATTAATATAAATTAACAAATGTGCACATAAACAACAATTACTTACTACAAATGAATAATTAAGAACAGTACAGTAACAATATATTGTCTAAATTTTGACAATAAACATTAATTGATTATTATATATTAATAATAGATTACAATGTCACTATTGGAATTATTGGAATGATGCACTGAGAGGGGAGGGGTGAATCAGTACCTCTAAGACTTTTTATGTGGTTGGCCCATTAACCTTTGAGTCATCAGATTTTTATATACCTATCTATCTGTTCATCTTTCTTTATGTATGTGAAATCATAATATAAGTTCTTTACATGTGTAAGATTCAAGAAACATTCATGAAAACAAATAACACATAACACATGATAGGATATTGCAGAAAACTCCTGTTAGGAAGTAAAAACTTCGGTGGGGATGTCTACCCACAAAAATTCACTATCTGCAGATAAGAAGGGAGTCGGTAAAGGCTTACAATTGATCACTTCTGATGATCTACCCTGTTAAGAGTATTATAGTGGAGACTTGTTAGGGTCTACTTTGTTTGAAGCTTTAGCAACACCATTAGGTGTGCACTCTGTTAAGAGATTTATCAAATAACTATTAAGTCCACCTTCGACAAAAGGATTTTAGTTGTGATGAACTTGTTAGAATGCAACTACAATATAAATGTTGATCTGATAGTGAATGCAATCTCTAATTTTTGATAACATATCATGTAAATCTTACAATATAAATGTAATCACCTTGAGTGATTGAGTGATACCTTGTCTCTGCTCGTCGGTAGCCTTTCTGTGTTCTTGATAACTAATTTGATCTATTTTTGTACTTTGCATGAATTCTCTTCTACTATTTAGATGCTCTTCATGGCTACTATCATTTATCAACTGATTACAAGTCTTTTTTATTACAAATGATTGACACCTATTTATACTAGTTTCTAGCTCTATTATTGATTCACACTTTACAAATTAACTCTAGATCCAAGGTTTACAACTTGACCTTTATCTTTAGTTAGATATGTTTTAGATCCGTTAGGATGCTTTAAAACATTCACAATTTGCTAGCTTGACCCTCAAGTAAAGCTTTAAAACAAAATAAAACTCTATAAATAGAATTACAATGTTTTATCTGACGTGTAAAGTCAGATCCACTTTTTGCGGGTTTTGTAACTGACTGTTGGTTCTAATGGTCGGGATGCTCTGTCAGTTCTATCAGTTTTGTACTCCGTCGGTGTCCCTTAATTGAACTGTTCATCGGGCATGCCTTTTCTTCTCTGTCGAAGATGTTCTCAAAATTGTATCATCGGTAATGGTTGTCATCGATTTGACTCTTTTCAATGTTCTTCGAGCAATTCTATACTTATCATTTTTACAACAGACATTTTCATCTCATCAGGTATTCTTGTTTTCCACCGGTTATGCTTATACCAATGACCTTTATAATGTTTTTCCCTTTAAGTATACTAATGGAAAAACTTAATGTCATCAATCTCCCCTTTGACATTAGTATCAAAAACTAATATGTGCAACATACTTAAGTGTATTAGTATGTACACCTGTGTATACTTCTTCCTTAGTCATGAAATGACTCCCCCTATGCATATGTCGGTAAGTGTAAGTTTATGTACATATCTATTCTTGTTGCACATACATTATACATATCCTCATATAGTATTTTGTACATATGTATACATTCCTCCTTTTTCTACTAAAGTATATTTGTACATATGTATACATTCCTCCTTTTTCGATAATGAGGGCAAAGGTACTTACAGCTTTTCAAAAATGTGAGAGTGTGAAGCTTTGATTTCCTCCATCATTTTCTCCCATTTCTCCTTAAATTTTCAAGAGCTATATGCTCAAGTGATATCCTCACATACATGTCATATATGATGTCTATAACAGACATCTCTAGGGTCAAGATCAGATTTCTTGCATCTGTAATATGTTGTTGCAGAGTGGTGAGGTTTGCCAATATGTGAGCTTGTAGCTCTGTAACCTCATTTCAGAATTGTGTCTCTACATCCCATATCTCTTGTCTTAATATGCTTACCTCTGTGATCTTTTCATGATGTAGCTTTATTGTGTTTGCATTAGAGATTAAACTGAGTGCAATAGCTATTAGATCTGAATCTAGTTGTGACAGCTTTTCACTATTTTCTTTTGTGAAATTTTCTAGTGTGCACAATTTCTAAACTAAGGTAACTGCTTCAGCAATCATAGGTTCTAATTCACTTGCTAGTTCAGAGAGCTTTACCTTTTTCTCTGCCACTTCTTGGCTGATCTTCTCAACTAGTTTGTGTTGATACTTCATCTTTTCCTATTCTTCCATTGCCTTCTCTGCATCAACATTTTGATTTGTGATGGCATCAGTAAGAACTATTTTTTCCATGACTGATATGCTATCTTCAATTTTGATATCTGGAACAAGTTGATGTATAATATCCCTTGCTTTATCAAGTGCTTGGGCTTCCCTATGTGGCTTTCTCATTTTCTCTTGAATTTCTTTTCTCTGACATGTCACTCCAAACTTTTGAAGTGCTTCAGTAACTAAAGTGGATACATCCCACTTGGGTATCTCAATTACCTCATCAAGTGTTACCACCAAGATATCTTTCTTCATTACTTTCTTCTTCTTCTTCGGCTGGGAGGCAGATTGGTGTACTACCATTTGTAAACCTTGAGATTGGATGGATTTTGTAGGTGAGGTTCGAGAAGATGAGGCATCTTGTTGTTTCTATTCTGAGTCCATCAGTTGGTTTTGTGAAGACATCTCTTCATTGGCCTTGGGTGTATCAATAGATTTATCTTCCTTTTCTTTCATTCTTTCATCATGCTTGACTTCTTCACTCTTTTCTTTCTCTTCATCTTTTCTCAATGTTTTATCTATTTTATTATCTGCTCCTTTGTCTTTTTTAGTAGACACCTCTTGCTGAGTGTCGGTTACATCCTTCATCTCTGTATCTATATCTTTTGGAGTATCTGATACATTTTTATTTTGTTCATTACCTGTGTCCTTGGGTATATCATCATCTTTCTTAGATGATTTCTCCTGACTTGATTCAATGTCAATAGCTTGTATCAAAATTTTCATGTTGGTCGGTGTATTGACTTCTGCAGTGTCAATAGTTGTATCTTGTCCGTCGGTATTGCCCTGTGCAGCATTGATATCTTCATCTTTTTGCACTTCCTCTGCAGGGTCTTTTCTTGTAGTGTCATTGATAATGTTATCCAACCATGATTCATCATTGATATCATCAGTTATGTTACCTTTTATTGTCAAATCTACCTTGGTAACCTCTTCTTCATTACTCAAGTCAATATGAATTGGACTTGGTGGAATTTGGCTTTCCTTATTTTGTGTTTTTTCAAGAGTAGCGTCGGGCCATACTTCATCTATAACTTCAATTTGTTTGGGGCTTGCTGGATCTCTCTCTTCTTTATCTAATTCCACAGATGAGTCATCTTGTATATCCTTGATGATTATGTTCTCCTTCTCTAGGCTAGATTCCTTAATGGGCTGGTTAAGTATCTTGCACCACCTTTTAATATTGTCTTGATCAAGATCAATTAGCTTCCCTCTGAGAAATTCATATGCTCTCATTTTTGGTGAGAACTGATTTTCATATTTCTTCTTCATCTCACTTATTTCTTCCTTCTTTGAATCTAAAGGCATAAGAGTAACAAGTACTCTTTCTCTTATTTCTTTTTCTTGATGCAGTGCAAATGTCCATCTAGCAGACAATCTCGTTGATAGTTCCTTAGGAACATCATATTCTGAGAATTGTACTGGAACATAATGATGTTTGCACATTTTAACTATAATAGAATCTTCTATCTTGTTTTGATCCTCTGGATCAAACTTTAACCATTTCCTAATGTTAGGATCAGAAATAGATGGTGATTCTGAGATATTCTTACAGATTTTATCAATTGTCTTTGGAATCAAGGGTTCTTTCCCCTTTTGCACATCTATGTCAGCTTCATCCATAGCTGAGTCTTCTAGATCCTCTTTTTTCCTAACCCATTTCCTCCTTTTGGTCTGTATTTCCTTAGGTCAGACTAGCTTTCTCTTGTAGGTTCTCACTTTGCCTTTCTTAAGTGGTGAAGGAGTTGGTTCCTTTGTAGTTTTGCTTCTTGTTCTTGAAGCGGTTGTTGTTCTTGCTTTCTTAGGTGGAAGTGGAGGTGGTGAATTTGATTGTGTACCCTCTGAATCATTCTTTTCTATTTCTTCACCGATAGGTGACTGGCCTTCGATTTGGTCCTCCTTTCCTTCTGTTTCCTCTTCACCTTCTTTAGTAACTACAAATTGCTTGGTTAACTTTTTAACCATTTTGTTCTTCTTGTTTATAATTTTCTTGACAGTAAGATCTGTTTTGATCTTTGGTTTGGATTATTCATTAGTTCCAAATCGTGCTTTCTTGTTGTCAACTAGTTCATTCAATAGTGCCTTGATGCACTCAGTGGCTTGTCCTGTTTTGATCTCATATGCTAAATGTGATAGTGAGGATTTCCTAGGTACTACTGGTTTGATATGGGTAAAATCAGTATCTACCATAAAACATATATCCTCTTTGTATTCTTCTATCAAACTTTTAGGTATCCTAGTTCTTGCTTGCATCTTTTATTTAAATCCTTTGAAATACTCATTCATTAGGTCATCAAAATCTGTTCCTAATGACTCTATATGCTCACATATTTGTATGGTGACCGGTTTGCTTGTATCCTATACTACTTTGCCTATGGAAGGAAAGTATTCTTCAAAGTAAAAGAATATGCACATAATGAGGGAGCCAAAATTACAAGTGTTTGTTCTTGAAGATCTTATGGTGTTCATGTTCTCCTCGAGTTGATTCAAAAAAATCTCTGCAAGATCCATCTTCTTTCCTTGTTTGATGATCTTGTAAATTGTGCTCATAGCAGTGCTTGCTATGTTGTTCATTCTGCTGGCCTGGAAGATCTTGTATCCTACCACACATGCACCAAACTTGATTTCTTTGTCGGTGATAGTGTTAACATTGAGACCTCTCTTGTCTAATTTTGCACCAATTAGCTTTTCCACTTCCTTCAGGTATGGGTGCTTGTGAGCTTGTGGTTTGTCAGTTGTAGGATATCCAGTAACGGCATGAATAACATCCTTTGTTATTATTTTTGGCTTATTGAGCCATAATGTCTAGTTATGCATTCTGCTGAGAACTATCTTTATCCATTCTGTCTTAAAAACTCTGGGAAAGTGTAATGAATTTGTGAGACCTTTCACTTCCATATGCTTGTGTTCTTCTTTCAGGTTTCCAGCTTCATCACAAAGTTCCCTGTAGGCATTATCTAGGTCTAGATCTCCTAATTTTGAGATCTTGCAATGTATATAGGACCTTACATCCACTACCAGCAAAACCCTAGGTGGGATTCTGGAGAATACTCTGGAACCATCAAGTTGTGATACGATTTCTAGGTGCAGCTTATATTTAGGTTAAACACAAGTGCCTCTACTGATAAGATTGATCATTTTCTTCTTATCCTCTTTCAACTTTGCAACTCTAGAAGTAGATGCCATCATTTTCAAAAATTTAGGGCGTTCCATAATTTAAACAATGCGGTCAGTGAATGTAGGTACTTACTGAATCTCTTTGATTGCTCGTGAATCCTTTGAGTTGAGTTAAAATCTTTCTGAGTTGCACTTCAATTTTCTCTCCAATTGCTCTACTTAGCTCTACTTGGTTGCTCGAAAATCGCGGGTGCAAAATGAGTTCTTCCATCACGCTTTTATAACTTTTGTGCATTAAGTTGTCATTAATGCCCAACAACTCGTCGATATACAAAGACTGAGTTCATTGGTTGAGACATAAATAACATCTTCAGTGTGGGCACAAAGTGTTGGGATTGCTAGCAGCTTTGGTGACTTCACCGATGATTATCGGTAAAATGGCGACGATAACTTTCATTAGCTCAAGGATTACCAATGTCCATTGGTTTACACTTAGCCACTTGGCTTTTGTGTAATGACCGATACATTTTGGTAAGTAGTGTTAACTTTTTTGTGTGTGTTCACTGATGCTAATTTGTACCCATTAACTGATGGTTGTCTTTCAATAATATTACAAGTGACAATATAGTGCATCTTTAATAATTCTAATTTTGTCTATATGATGAATATGTAAATGGAACCGATGCATAATATAACTTCTCATAGTGTAGTTCCTTACTTGTGCAATTTAGTTGGAGATAGTGATGCCACCATATTCATTGGATGGGGCATCATCATTTGCATTGCCATTTCTAGCACCTTTAGTGTTTGTATCTTTTACCCACATCTTGTTTCTCATCTTCTTGATGTCATCAATGGTGTTTCCATTGGGATAAGTGCTTGTTTCTGTCAGTCGGTCTTTGCAATCTTTTATCACATGTCCAACCTTATGACAATGTAAACATGCCATACCTGGATTGAACCATCCTCTTGGTATTCTAGTCCATTTTCTCATGCAGTTGGTAGATATATGACCATACCTTCCACATGTTGTGCAATTTACCCATGTATTATAGTCCCAAACGTAAGAGTTACCTACTCTTGTCGGTTTGTAGTCATTATCAGGTTCTTTTGGTGTTCATGCTTTCTTATTCTTTTTCCAGCATTCCTGATATGTATGTCCATTCAATTTGTAGGTAGGACAGTAATTGTCCATGTAGGTTTCCTTCTTTGGCTTTTTCATCTTGGATCTGCATTCATATGCCTTGTGTCCTTGCTTGTGACATTTATAACAATTACCAATGAAAGTAGATTGTGATTGAGGAATACCTTTCATTTTGTTTTTGAAAATGTTTGAGGTGTGGCCTGGTTTTCCACAGTGATTGCATGATAGCTTCTTGGTCCTTGGAGTTGCATAAACATTCCTTTGATCTGATTGATTAGATGATTCTCCATTGTCAGCGTACCCTATTCCTATTTATTTGTTGACTCTTCTTTGACCGTCAAGGAAATCATTCATTCTTTTATTGCTATCTTCAGCTTTCTTGATTAATTCATTGTGCTGATTCTAAATTTTGACTTCATGCTTTTGTTTCTCATTCTCTTCCTTTAGCTCATCGATGATCTATATTCTTTCAATGAGTTCAGTATTTAATATGTTTGCCTCTTGACTCGTAAGAATAATCTAGTTGGTAATCTCATGGTGATGATCAGTAAGTCTTTGAATCTTTGATTCTTTTTCTTGTAGCTTCTCAGTTATTTTCCTCCTATCATCAATAGCCAATGTTCTCTCTAATTCAGCTTTTCTAGAATCATTCATGACATCAATCATTTTTACCATCTGATTCTCTTGACCGATTTTTAGCATCTCGATTTGCTCTGTCAGATGCAAATTGACTTCTTGTAGACTTGTGATCTCTTCTACTGATGTGTCTGAAGCTTTGTTTGTTGATGATTCAGCATAGTTGAAGTAATTTGGGATCTCCTCTTCTTGATAATATTTTTCATTAAGCCTAGTTGCCACGATCTTTCTTTCATCAAGCAACTTTCTCATGCTTACTCTCACTTCTTTATACTGCTCATAGTAAATCTGAATTTGTAATTGCTCATTCTCAATAGTCTTGTCCAGTCTGTACTTTTCCATTGTGTTTCTCTTTTCTCTTAAGTCTTTAAGCTTTTCAAGAAAGAGACTTATCTCTAATACCAATTTTTGGAATTATTGGAATGATGTACTGAGAGGGGAGGGGTGAATCAGTACCTCTAAAAAAATTTATGTGGTTGGCCCATTAACCTTTGAGTCATCAGATTTTTATATATGTATCTATCTGTTCATCTTTCTATATGTATGTGAAATCATATAAGTTCTTTACATGTGTAAACATTCAAGAAACATTCATGAAAACAAATAACACATAACACATGATATGATATCGCAGAAAACTCCTGTTAGGAAGTAAAAACTATGGTGGGGATGTCTACCCACAAAACTTCACTATCTGCAGATAAGAAGGGAGTCGGTAAAGGCTTATAATTGATCACTTCTGATGATCTACCCTGTTAAGAGTATTATAGTGGAGACCTGTTAGGATCTACTTCATTTGAAGCTTTAGCAACACCATTAGGTGTGCACTCGGTTAAGAGATTTATCAAAGAACTGTTAAGTCCACCTTCTACAAAAGGATTTTAGTTGTGATGCACTTGTTAGAATGCAACTACAATATAAATTTTGATCTGATAGTGAATGCAATCTCTAATTGATGATAACAGATCCTGTAAATCTTACAATGTAAATTTAATCACCTTGAGTGATTGAGTGATACCTTGTCTCTGCTCGTGAGTAGCCTTTCTGTGTTCTTGATAACCGATTTGATCTATTTTTGTACTTTGCATGAATTCTCTTTTGTTGTTTAGATGCTCTCCATGGATACTATCATTTATCAACTGATTACAAGTCTTTTTTATTACAAATGATTGAACACCTATTTATACTGGTTTCTAGCTCTATTCTTGATTCACACTTTACAAATTAACTCTAGATCCAAGGTTTACAACTTGATCTTGATCTTTAGTTAGATATGTTTTAGATCCATTAGGATGCTTTAAAACATTCACAATTTTCTTGCTTGACCCTCAAGTAAAGCTTTAAAACAAAAACATTCACAATTTTCTTGCTTGACCCTCAACTAAAGCTTTAAAACAAAATAAAACTCTATAAATAGAAATACAATGTTTTATCTGACGTGTAAAGTCAGATCCACTTTTTGTAGGTTCTGTAACTGACTTTTGATTCTGATGGTCAGGCCGCTCTATCAGTTCTGTTGGTTTTGTACTCTGTCGATGTCCCTTAATTGAACTATTCATCGGGTATGCCTTTTCTTCTCTATCGGCGATGTTCTCAAAATTGTATCGTCGGTAATGGTTATTGTCGGTTTGACTCTTGTCAATGTTTGTCAGGCAATTCTATATCATTTTTACGATAGACATTTTCATCTCATTGGGTATGCTTGTTGTCCACCGGTTATGCTTATACCAATGACCTTTATCATGTTTTTACCTTTAAGTATACTAATGGAAAAACTTATTGTCATCAATCACATGGTACATGATACATCCTTTTTATTAGTAAATTCAACTTCAGGATCCATGTTTCCCAACTCTAGTTCTTTTCAAGTCTGTCTATTCCAACTCTAAGTGGAATTCATCTATCCTTTACTCTAAAGATGTACACATCTACGAATAGGAGAATTTATAGTTACCCCTTAAATATGATGGCATTACCTTTCTTAACCTAATAGACCACTTAAAAGAAGTGAGAACTGAGGACTAAGAAAACTGAATTGAACAATGCAAAATATCCATCTCTGATAATGATGAGATGACTCATGAGAGGTCCAAAGTTTCTAGATACAAGTTGATTAGATCCGAGATGGAAATGATCTCTTTACTATTTTTCTTTTGAAGGTGTGTGATGGAGAAAGTTCATGAGGATAACAAGTCATGTTTTTCTCAAAGGCTCAATGTCACAATGTCCTGTGCATAATGGCATAATCAATGGCTTTTTCCCTTGCCCTAATATTGTGGGGGAATTCTTTGGGACTCACATTCTTTCACCCCTTTAATTTTTAGAGTATAATGACACCCCTGTAACTCTTTCCAATTGTATCTATTCCAAGAAAAATTGGTCTCTCCTTTTCTCTGAAGCCTGAAACTACATGGTCTCCCTAGAATAGACTGCCACAGCAAGCTTGCAAAACCTATGAGCCTCGCCACTATCATACTTGAACGACCAGTGATATAGTAGGGCCACAAATGCAAGATTCATATTCTTATACCACTTGGGAGAGAAATTTGAAAAAGATTCTCAAGGGGTGTAGAATGCCTCCAAACCCCCATCTTCTAGAATTATAATCAGATCTCCCTCTGTAATTTTCCCTTGAAGGGCTATCTTAGCGATTACAATAGAGATAGGAATTATTTGCAAGCTGTGGAAACCATCTTCCCTTGCACTTGTTGGTTTCAGTATCTCGGTGGCTATCACCGGTATTTTTTTTATCTCTATGGCTATAAATAGAACCTCCATCTTGATCACAATATAGGTCTTTGTATATCTCCTACAACAAGGCCTTCTACAACTGCACTCTTTTGCATCAAAACATCTTCACATTACTAACAGAATCACACACTTATCTAAGGGAAACACTTCTTGAATGCAAATGTATAGCCCCATGGGATGTATTTATCCTATCCTCCCTCAGGCAATGATTCTTGATTTCAAAGTTTCAAACAATGGCGACACCAACAACATGTCATTTAATTCTCGCAATCCTTCACTAACTGTACCCTGCAAAAAGCTCTTAAACTTGATGAATCTTGGTTGTAGCAAAACTAGTTGGATACTTAAAATATTTCGAGGGCGTGTTGCATCACTCTATGCAGGCCTAGAATTTATTAGATCGTATGAATTGACAGGCTAAATTTTTATTAATAAAGCTATCCTTTCTTCCTCTCTTTTTTCCTATTTCCATATTTTTGACTCTTATCTTTATCCCTATTTTTCAGGCATTACCCATATCTTTTGTGTTTTGAGAAACAAGAATAAAGGTCATTAGATCATATATTTCTATTAACTAGAAGTATTTCTATTAATAAGAATTTTTTAATGAACTTCCTCCGAAAAAGAGACACATGCCTGTGCCTTTATGGAAATGTCTAAACAAGAAACTAAAATGCATTTTGTTACGAAGGGGATACTTAGTTTTTTTCGTTATTGTCCTTATAAAATTTGTATTTTAGTTGGTTGGTTAGCCATGAGTTTATTTGTATACTTAAATTTTAATTATATAATTAAAACTTAAAGTTAATCAATGAATAAATTATAATCAATTCATTCACAAATAGTCGCTGGATGATAGAAGATCAACAACGTAAGGTCTATTTCAGACCAAAGCTTTGAAGCATAATAAATTGTTCAGAATTGTTTTTTGGAAAACAGACATGTGTGAGATGTCATAAGAAGGGGTGGTCACTCATTCGTGTGTTGGAAGGTTTCTTTTGTTCCAACGCACTGGTGTGTCTGACGTGGATCTTCTACCATGGAATAAAATTAATAAAAAATGGGACACCTATCATTATTTTCCATAATCGCATATTGGTGGTAGGACCTGTCATTTAAAGAACAAATAATAATTTATTTGTTAATTCTTTATAAGACAATCCCATGAAATTGTGTGGCCCATCTTGAACAACTTGCAATAGAACTAGCCATTCATATAGTACCAAAACCCATGTGGCATTATTTCACATCATCGCATATTGTTACTAGGACCCATCATGTGAAGACAAAATTAATAGTTTAAACTTTAAAGTTAATTAGCAACTTAAAAAATATTAAAATAGTTTAAAATTTTATTTTTTAATTTTTTATAATACGGTCTCATGAAGGTACCTGGAAAGCTCTGATTAATTTATTCATGAATATTCATTGGATGATAGAAGATCAATGACGTAAGGTCTATTTCGGGTCAAAGTTTTGAAGAATATAAAATTGTTCAAAAACTTTCTAGAAAGAAGACATGTGTGAGATGACATAAGAAGGTGTGGACACTCGTTGGGGCATTGGAAGGTTTCTTTTTTTGCAACGCACTAGTGCATCCGATGTGGACCTTTCACCATGGAATAAAATTAATAAAGATGAAATTTGTACAAACCTCCTCTGAAAAAGAGATGTATATGTGCCTTTATTTGTATACTTCAATTTAAATTATATAGTTAAAAGTACCAAACACCTATACTTTTATTGTAAAACTAGGAGTTAATGTTTACATTTTTATCTTGTGAACCACCATCTTTTAACCATTACTAGCATGGACAAATAGAAAAGCACAACGAAATAAAATATACACTTTACCGAACTAGTTAAAACCCCAATCCCATATTTCACTAATGAATACCATGATATTTATGATCATGTGCTCCATGATAAGAAAACAATATCAATTATATTTGCATTGCAAAATAAGTCGACAACTACCACTAGTAGGACAAAACATGTTGTTTTCAACAAAACTTTAGGAGTGCAGACAAATAAATTGCATGGTGGGATGTTGGATTGGGACTCGTGATGTTACCTAAAGTTTTTCTTTTCCTGGAAATTGTGATGGTTTGCATCCAAAATTAGGATGAAAGTAGAAGATAAATTGTAAATAACAATACCCAAAAATAAATTTTATCCATCACCCAGAAAGAATTTAAAAGTTTGTTGGAATTAGGGCTTGGAGTAGAAAACTCAAACGTCCACATTGACCTAGAAAAGATTGCAAAGGGTTATGAAAGAGTCAATGAATATGAGAAAGATAAATTTATCAGAGGTATAATAGAGGATGGTATCCAATTGGATCACAATCATAAGCCTCCTTATAATGTTGATATTTTTGTGTCATGGGTTCAGAATACTATCGCCATGCTAACATTTTACCTCAGATTGTAAAGTAATAGGGAAGTGGGTTCAAGCCTTCATCAAATGATATTTAATATCCATTATATTTCTCAACCAATTAGATGTAATTTTGTTTAGCATGTTTTTTAATCCATGCACAATCAATTTGTTATAATTAAAAGAGATTCCTCTAAGAAATTTAAGTTCACAACCTACTTGTATCATCTTCTTCTAGCAAAATATCATGGAATGTTCGAGACCAACAAGCTTGAGATTTAGGTGTATAAGATTGATCATCATAAAAATAGAACAATGGCTCCAATATATGAATGAACACCTAATATACAAATTCATGATAAAAGAGGGAACTACGCCCATTTTGTAGACTTCTTTTCGGCACCAATGTATCATGCAATTACAAACACTTCAATGTCTAAATTTCTTTTATCTTATAGAAATTTCATTCAACTCGGATTTCAAATACAATAGGCAGATTGGTTCCTTATGGAACAATTTACTATGTTAAGGTTTTATATATTAGTAGTACAACCCTACAAACTTCCAATATATGTGACAAAGAGGGTTTTGCATTGGAATATGTATGGCAGATGAAGAGTGAAGATCAACTCTTTTATGGTCAGTAAAGGAAGAGCATATTTCCTTCATTACCTTTCTCATGTGGAGGGTTCAGATTTGATAGAAAAACATTCAATGTGGCACATGAATTTTTGAAATTTTTTGCTTTTGATGTTGTCATTTATTGGTAGTATGATCCATGCAAATTCATTCAAAAAAGTCTTGTGGCGAATAGGAATGTTGCAAGTAAATTTGAACATGAAAGTAAACCATTGCTAGAAATGTTGAAAAACAAGGATTCTTTGGATGACATAAAAAAGTGATGGAGGAAAATTTTGTTTCCAAAAGTATTTCTCTACAACAATTGTTATCAGAAATTATGGCATTGCACCAAGAGAGAACAACAAAGTAGGGCATCCAAATCAGGAGGTGTGAAATTTTTTACAAAAAAGATGATGTTTCATGTACTAAAAGAAATGCTCCAGATTATCTATGTAGAGATTACATGTACGCAGGCTAGACTCAAAGAAAAATTATTGAATTTTGGAATATGAGGAACAATCTAGGTGAACCAAAGACTAGTGCAGGTTTTAAAGAGATCGAAGAGGATTTTGAGTTTCGCAGTTTGTGGAATCAAGAGTATCCCAATGAAGCGCATATCTCAAATAGTGATGGTGATGAGGAGACACCATTAAGTCTCACTCTAAAAAAAATGTTTTGAGTGATTCCACGATAGAAAAATATAGTAAAGTGGCAGTCATAAAAAAAAATGGGTTATGGAGGTGGTGGTCTGGGGCCCCAAGGACAAGGCATTTGGAAACCAATGTTGGAAAAAATTTCAATAAAACCCAAACAACAAACAGTCATTAGAGTTAAATCAATAGGGAAAGGTAATACTACTAAATTTGTACCTACTTTTGTTGTAGCTTCAAATCCAAACTATCAAGACAGTCAGATTCAATCAAAACCAGAATATCAACATGGTGGTCAATCAAGTGCTTCCACCACTGGTGGGGATGGTATGGGCATTAGTACTAGTTGTGGTGAAAAAGTGTAATGACAAGAAATATCTCACAAGAGGCCAATAGTAGAAGATACTATACAGGATCTCAATGGAAGTGATCAAGGAAATGTGAAGAAGCAAAAGGTTAAGACAAAAATGATTGCTATAACTCCAACTCCATCAATTTCCACTTCCATTACAAAGGTATTGTTTGTAGCTTCAAAACAACCCCCTCAAAAGAGTCCAATAACTCCAGTTGTAAGTGACTTTGGGAAAGGATTGGGAATGGGTATTGGTAACCCTCAACATGCATTAGTTTCAACCCCAGGCATAGGTGGAGGTGCCTACATCACTGCAAGTGCTATTTTAGCATTCAAACATTCAATTGCATCAACAACCCCATATTTTCATTACAATGCTTTCCTTGATCAATTTGTAGACAGAACAAATATGAATAAAGAAAATAAGAAGAAAATGAAGAGGGTTGCGCTTACTACAGCTTTAGAGGAACAACCTGTATCAAATAGGGTATTCCCTACATATGACATAAACAAATAAATGATGGAGTACATGGTTGTTATGCCCTCGAATAAAAATAAAAATCTACCACAGAGTCAGATAGATCCCTCTGAATTTCACGTTAGCACCACCCAAATGGATTTTTCCAAATTAAAAATTTTGGACAAAATTAATGTGTAAAAAAAGACCAACGAAGTGGTCTACACATCACTAATCAAGATGGAGAGAGAAAGAGAGAGAGCGACAAAAAACATCAACAATAAATTGCATAAAAGGATAAAAAATTATGGCTCTACATCTGCAATTACAGAGAACGAAAAGATGGTGGCAGAACTGAATGATGTGAAGCAAAAATGGGTTGAAAGTGTCAAAAATTTTGAAAAGGAAAGAGTCTCTTCAGAATAAGTATATAAAAAGGTGGAGATTGTTGTTACCTCAACAAGAAATTTGCAAAACCAATTGGACCAACAAAAGGAAAAGGCAAACTAGTGGGAAGAAAAAGTAGAGGAAGAAAGAAAAAGAGTTGAAACATTGTCACAATAGGTGCAGAAGGCTGAAAATATAATCAAATATTTCAAGGACCAAATGAAGAAAACTACTAAAAAAATAATGAGTTATATAAAATATAAAAAATTGGGGGCAAATAATGCAAAGGAATGACCACTTGTGTCAGTGGTTTGAATTGAATGAAATTCTAAGAGTAAATTATGTGAAGCTTAATGAATACGTTGCTTAGAAAAGAGAGGTTTTCTCAAGACAAAAAATTGCAAAACAAATTTTGCAAACAGTCTACAAATCCAATGACAACTATTTGGCCTTCAAGGGAATTTATAGCCACATTGATGCCTCAATAAAGGCATCATCTATCATTTAAAAATGTGTGAAACTACAGGAAGCAGAGGGATGTCTGGGTAAGGCTGAAAATAATGTGATGAAGTTAAATGGAAAGGCACAGAGATTGATAGATCTTGGTTTTCCGAAGAGTGTTGATGCAAAAGATCAATACATTAGAAACATTTCTTTTAGAGAGAAGATGGAGGAGAAAATGAAGGGTGATGTAGGCCAGTTTCCTAAGGAAAAAAGTGAGGCAAGTTTTTTGGGTTACATCAAACCATTGATAAACTTGCATGCAACATTGAATGAAACCTTAATGTCAAGATCCTCTTCCAAATATGAATTGCTGACAAATTTGCAGGTCACTTACCATAATTTACAAAAAATTGGACTTCTTGTTGGAAATGATATGAGTAAATAAGAGGGGAGGGGTGAATTAGTTACTCCAAAATACATCCATTGTCCCTGAGATGTCTTAAACAATATAACATTGTTACTCAGTCAATTAAGATAATCTTCTATAACTTGGGTGTCAAAGAAATCTTTATAATATCCAATGCAATTATACTTTAGTGATTAAGTGCAGAAACATAAAGCATGAAACAAACAACATATACATAGGTGACACCAATATTTAACATGGAAAGCCAATATGGAGAAAAACCACCAATGTAACTAGTTACTATTTTTCACTCTTCTGAAGCGAGCCCTGTTAGGAGCCAACCAGATTAAAGGTTACAAAACACACTGTTAGGTGTGACCCTGTTAGAGGATTTAAATCACCCTATGAGGAATGGCCTTGTTAGAGGTCTTCAACACTTCAACATAGAAATGCTACCTTGTGAGAGGATTTACAAAAAGACTGTTAAGTCTACTCTGTTAAGAGATTTGAGATCACTGCTACAATTGTTAGAAAGTAACAATGAATTGACATGTATGTGTAAGAAATTGTCTTTTCTGATTTAGGTCTTTGTTCTGGTTATAAATAGATCCTTGATGATCAAATATTCTATTGTAGCTCTGAGTATTCTTTACTTAATCAGAATCCCATCTAATTTTTCCTTCACTCTTCATATCATAGAATTCCACACTTCTGCTTGTCTTCAAATTTTTCACACACACTCTTATTCAATCCAAAATTGAACTTTACTATATATGATAATCCCTGCCAAGTCGGCTTGAATACACTTCTAAATAATAATAGATCACAATTCAGTCAGCCTCATATAACCAATTAATTATAAAATGTAAACCATTGTTAGTCAGCTGACACTGAATTATCAACTCGGTTAACACTGTGTTTCTTTAATACTCGACCATGACTAAAATTCCCGAATAACTCGGTCAACACTGAACATATTCAATACCCAAAAAGTCTCGGTCAACACTAAAAAACTCTTTACATTCACCAACTGTGCTCAGTTTGGATGTAGACATTTGTGTAACATCACTACATAAGTGTATATACATGTGTAACATCAATGAAAATACACAATTGAATAATTGTCTTCAACAATATCCCTCTTTGGCATTGATGGCAACACAACATGTCATAATACAAAGAATTTTAGAGCAACAGAAAACTTTCTTTAATGTCCTTAGCTTCATTCTGATTCTCATCCAAAAACTCCCTTTGTCATCAAACTTTGTCTCTAATAATATTTCTCCCTCTGACATCAAAACTCTCCCTTAAGTAATTTATTTTGTATTATATCACACTCTCCCTATTTGACAACAGATGCCAAAGACTCCATCTCCACAAATACTAATATCAATACCAATGGTCAATACTATTTTTCTTTGAAGTTGCAATTTACTTGAATGTACTAATTCATCTATAATGGGCTCTGATGTACCTGCATCAATTGATATATCTTCACTGTGGCTTGGGTTGATGCATCACTAAATTGTATTTTAGTGAGCTTCAGCTAGGGGAAGCACCCCTAGCTTTCCTCTAAGATACAAAAATGCATCCTTAGGTAAAGGTTTGGTGAATATGTCTACAACTTTTTCTTTAGTACTCACATATTCCAACCTTACTTCTTTATCATGTACCAATTCCCTCAAGAAATGATACTTTATTTCTATATGCTTGGTTTTGGTGTGCATCACAAGATTCTTTGAAATGTTAATGGAACTGTCGATAGATAATAACTGTTTCTTTTACTTCTTCCTTCATTCCTGGCAGCAACTGTTTGAACCATTTGATGTTTGAACAGCTCACTGCTGTAGCAACATATTCTTCCTCTACTGTAGACTGAGAGATACAATCTTGTTTCTTTCTAGTCCAAGACACTAACCTCTTTCCAAGAAATAAAGCTCCACCACTGGTGCTCTTTTTGTCATTGACACTTCTAGCCCAATTAGCATTAGTCAATGTCTTCAAATCAAAGTTCCCACCTTTCTTATACCATTAACCATAGTCTTCAGTGCCCTTTAGATATCTCAAAATTCTTTTGATTGTCATTAGGTGATTGTCTCTAGTATTAGCTGAAAATATTGCAACAATACCAATTGCCAATGTAATAGCAAGTCTGGTGTGAACAACATATTGCAATTTTCCAATCATGGATTTGTAGTTGGTCTAATCTACCTCCTTTGAATCATCATCCTTAGACAATTTTTGTCCAGTACACATGGGTGTTCCAACTGGTTTGGAATCTTCCATTCCAAATTTCTTGAGCATCTCCTTGATATATTTTGATTGAGAAATGTAGATACCATCCTTCATTTGATGAACTTGTAATCCAACAAAGAATTTTATCTCACCAAACATAGACATCTCAAACTCTTTACTCATAGCTACAGAGAATGCTTTGCATAAGTCGTCATATCCAGTGAATAATATGTCAGCAACAAATATCTCTGCTAACAATATTTTGTTTTGTGGTCCTTCTTTGATGTACAAGATACTATTATCATTAGTTCTCTAAAATCCAATACTTATTAGGTAACCATGTAGTCTTTCATACCAGGCTTTGGGCACTTGCTTCAGTCCATACAATGCTTTGTGTATTTTGCAAACCATATTCCTTCTGCTAGAATCAAAAAATCCTTCAAGTTTCTCAATGAAGACTTCTTCTTCTAGGAATCCATTTAGAAATGCATATTTCACATCCATTTGATATACTTTGTATCCTTTATGTGTAGCATATTCCAGAATATTGTTGGCTCCTTCAAGTCTTGCAATAGGAGCAAAAGTTTCTCCATAATCAATACCCTCCTCTTGAGCATATCCTTTACAAACTAGTCTGGCCTTGTTTCTAGAAACTTCACCATTTTCATTCATCTTATTTCTAAAACCCACTTGGTTCCAATCACATTATTGTCCTTTGGTCTAGGCACAAGAGTCCAAGTTTTGTTCTTCTCAATCTACTCAATTTCTTCATTCATTGATTCTATCCAACTTTCATCATTCAATGCATCTTTAACAATTCTAGGTTCAAATTCACTAATTAAACATGTACCTTTGAGTTTCTTCCTTGTCATTACACCTTTTGTCTGATCTCCAATTATTTTCTTAGGTGCATGATGCCTTCTAACATACTTGGAAAGTTTTGGATCCTTTAGTCTTGATTCTGGACATGATCCACTAGGTCTATAATTCTCAAACATTCTTTCATGTTCTTCTGTCTGATGCTCGGATTCCACTGTCTGTGACTCAGGTCCCTCTATCTGTGACTCGAGTCCCTCTATCTGAGACTGGATTCCCTCTTTTTTGACTTAGTCTCTTCTACTAGCAGCTTGGGTTGCATAGTCTGCAACTCGGGTTGCACAGTTTGTGCTAGTATATTCAGTGGTTGACAGTTTTGTTGTCTAATCACCATTGCTCAATTCATAAGTATAGTATCAGGTTCATGATACACAAATTTCATGTATTCTTAAGGCTCTTTACCGCTCTATTCTTCACATCTTTCTGCAAACTCATCAATCTTTACATTTACACTTTCTATGACTTTATGAGTAGTAAGATTCAGACATTTGTATGTTTTTCTTTTACATGAGTAGCCTAGGAATATTCCTTCATCACCTTTTGCATCAAGTTTTCCATTTATTTCTTCCTTCAAGATATAATATTTACTTCCAAATACTTTGAAATAATGAACATTAGGTATATAGCCATACCATAATTCAAAAGGTGTCTGGTTACTACCTTTCTTCAATTGAACTCAGTTCAAGGTGAACATTGTAGTGTTGATGGCCTCCTTCCAATATTTGGTAGCAACATTCTTTTCAATCATTAGGGTTCTAGCACAATCCATAATGGATCTATTTCTTCTTTCTGCTATTCCATTTTGATGTGGTATACCAGGGGTAGATACCTATCTTTTGATTCCTCTTTCATTACAAAATTCATTGAACTCGTTAGAAATGAATTTTCCTCCTATGTCAGATCTTAGACATTTTACTTTCTTTCCTGTTTCCTTTTCAACTCTTGCAAGATACCATTTGAATTTCTGAAAATCTTCTAATTTTTCTCTGAGAAACATGACAGTCATCATTCTAGAATGATCATCAAAAAATAGAATAAAATACTTTTCTCCAGTATAGTATAGCTTGTTATCCCAATTGGTCCACATAGGTCAGTATGTACCAATTCCAAGATTTCATCAGTATTGTAATTTTTTCTCTTGAAACTTGTCTTGCTCATATTTCCAATCTGACATTGTTTACATATTGCTAACTCGGGTTTCTTCAAAATAGGAATACCTCTAACTCTCTTGTTCTTTCTTATGTTTACCAAATTATCAAAATTTACATGACACAACCTTTTATGTCATAGCCAGCTCTCTTATAGTTGTGAGAAAGAGCATGAATTTTCAGTGAGATCAAGATAGAATAGATAACCTTTTGTTTGTCTACCAGTTCCAACTAGGTTCCCTTTACCATCCAGGAGCTTGGCCTTACCATTCATGAATTCTACCTTGAAACCAATGTTTTTCAGCTGTGCTACACTGAGTAGATTTCTCCTTCGTCCTTCAACCCAATAATCATTATCACATTTTATTCCTTCTTTTAGAGTAATGCAACCTTTTCCTTTCACATACCAGGGTTCATCATTCCCAAAAATGACACTCCCACCATCATAGTGCTAAAGATAATCAAATTTTGTCTTATCACCAGTCATGTGATGAGAACAACCGCTATCAATTATCTATGTGTCATTTTTACTAATATGTGAGAAGTGTTATCTTTTCATCTGACTCATCCTTAATAGAAATATAAACCATTTCATCTTCATCTTCATCTTCATCTTCATCACTATCAGAATCTTTAGCAATATAACAAGACTTCTTACCTTTGTCCTTTTAGCTCTTGTAGTTCTTGAAATATTTCTTACCTTTGTACTTGTTGAAATTTTTCTCATCTTTGTCTTCTTTGTTTGGACACTTGGCAGCAATGTGACCAACCTCATTGCATGAAAAGAAAATCAATGGCATTCTTCCTTTGTATTTTCCTTTGGCAACTCTCCTTGCAAGTAATGCTTCAATGATATCTAGATCTTCATCATCAGATTCATCATCACTATCACTTTCAATTTTTTTCCCTTTTGAGTATCTATCCTTCTTACCAAGGTTTAATTTAGCTTTGAATGCAGACTCAAAATTGCTAGAGTTAGGAGAATAATTGTCAAAGTTGTCTAGCTCAAAAGTTGTAATCCTTCCAACTAATGTATCTAGAGTTATATCCTTATTGCACCTCATCTCTTGAATAGTTGAAATTCTACTAACATAGATAGGAAGTAAAGTTCTTAATACCTTGTTGACCACTGTTGTATCTTCGATTATTCCTCCTACATCTCTGATGGCACTCACAATCCTCTTGATTCTTTCACTGTATCTTGTAATGTCTTATCCTTGTTTCATTTTCATCTAACCAAATTATCCTCTGATACTTTCTTCTTTGGCTCTCTTTACATTTGCATCTCCTCCATGAATATCCTATAATTTATTCCACATATTAGAGGCTGTAGGGTAGTCCTTAACTTCATCAAATTATGAGTAGCTAAGTGAAGAAGCTATAATTGTTGTTGGTTCCACATATTTTTTGTCCAAAAATTGCAAACCAACATCTCCAATAGTAGATAGATGTAGCCTCATTAGCTCTTGCCATGCATGGAAGTTGTCTTTGTTTAGATTTGGGATCTCCCTTCTGTAAGACATCTCTGATCTTTAGCTTAGGCCTTGAAACCTTCTCTGAAATCACTTGCAGCTCTAATACCAATTGTTGGAAATGAGATGAATAACTGAGGGGAGGGGTGAATCAGTTACTCCAAAATAAATCCCTTGTCCCTTAGATGTCTTAAACAATATAGCATTGTTACTCGGTCAATTAAGATATTCTTCTGTAACTCGGGTGTCAAAGCAATCTTTATAATATCCAATTCAATTATACTTTAGTGATTAAGTGTAGAAACTTAAAGCATGAAGAAAATAACATATACACAGGCAATACCAAGATTTAAGGTGGAAACCCAATATGGGAAAAACCACCAATGTAACTAGTTACTATTTTCACTCTTCTAAAGTGAGCACTGTTAGGACCCAACCCTATTAAAGGTTACAAAATGCATTGTTAGGTGTGACCCTATTAGAGGATTTAAATCACCCTGTGAGGAGTGGCCTTGTTAGAGGTATTCAACACCTTAACATAGAAATGCTACCTTTCGAGAGGATTTACAAAAAGACTGTTAAGTCTACTCTGTTAAGAGATTTGAGATCACTGCTATAATTGTTAGAAAGTAACAATGAATTGACCTGTATGTGTAAGCAATTGTCGTTGCTAATTCAAATCTCTATTCTAGTTATAATTGGATCCTTGCTAATCAAATATTCTATTGCAGCTCTGATTTTTCTGTACTTAATTGGAATACCGTCTGATTTCACCTTCACTCTTCATATCACATAATTCCACACTTCTGCTTGTCTTCAACTTTTTCACACACTCTCTTATTCAATCCAAACTTGACCTTTCATATATATGATAAGCCCTGCCAAGTTGGCTTGAATACACTTCTAAATAAATAATAAATCACAATTTATTCGGCCTCATATAACCAATTAATTATAAAATGTAAACCACTGTTAGTCAGCTGACACTAAATAATCAACTCGATTAACACTATTTTTCTTTAATGCCCGGCCATGACTGAAATGCCTGAGTGAATCATTCAACACTAAACATCTTCAATACCCGACTGGTCTCGGTCAACACTGAAAAACTCTTTCCATTCACCAACTTTGCTCGGTCTGGATGTAGACATTTGTGTAACATCACTACATAAGTGTATATACATGTGTAACATCAATGAAAATACACAATTGAATAATTGTCTTCAACACTTCCATTAGATGCAGAGTTGAGTCGCCTACAAAAATTGACATAGTGATCAGATATAAAATGATGGAAAGGATTGTAGTTCCATCAAGTGATCAGTGGAGCATCATACAAAGGGAATTTGAACCAGACACCAGAGGCCATCCTAAACAGATGTAAATTGTACCATGTAAACTTGTCATTATTAAAGAGATAATATAAATTTCAATTTGTTTTATCTACTATGACTCTCCAGTCATTCAATTTTTATTGAAAAAAAAAAGTATATTTCCATATTAACTTCAATTTAGATTTTAAAGGATTCTGAGAAATTTTCTTTAGGTGGGATTTTGTGTAATTGGATTATATTTTATATTCCCATATGTAATGACAACTTCTTGTAAAATAAACTACATATTCACTTTCAATTGTAAAATAAACAACATATTCACTTTCAGATCCAAGTAATGAGAAGTAGAACAAATAAAATTTATGCCATCATGGATATTGGAATTAATATATGTATGTATGTATGTATACATATATATATGTATCATTTTCAAACAAAAATTGCATCTCCAATTACAAATGAAGATTTTGATTTGTAAGTTTTTTCCAAATCCTCTCTAGGCGTCAGGCCTAGGAAATCGATTGACTTGTATCATATGATAATTATTAAATTCATCAAGCATGATCTACACAATCCAGCAAAACTCATTCATCCAATACTCAATGGAGTAAAGTTGGTCCAGCATAGAATTCATCACTCCCATTTTTATAACACCAAAATTATCATGTCCTCTTGTTGTGTGACTGACTTTAATATAAAAATAAAACTTCCAGATTAAAAATCTCACCGACTCGCAATCCCCTTCTGTTGTCAAAATAGGAGGAACCTGTATTGGTCAACCTCATAAAACCTTGCCAATCGAATTAACTTGTCATGAAAATGATATAATTTTTTAGAATAATGCACATCTCATAAAAAATTTCAATAATTTTCAAAATGGAATTGTGACTAATATCACCCAAATTTGCATGTTTGAGCAACATTTGTAAACATTCCACTTGAGGAGACCAGTTTTTTTTTAAAGCATCACAATCTGACTGTTTCCCTGACATGAATCTCATTGGTTGTATTATGCAATTCTTTATATGTCACCTAAACAAGTTTATCATTGTCATAGTTGTGAGTCATCTTGTGGCCATGAAGATTTATAGTCAACGCAGATGAATCATTTGTCACCGGTAGCATGGAAATAGAAGAGTGGAGTGACTGTTAGGAATAATAGTCCACAAGCACAACTGAGAGGGGGGTGAATTAGTTGTGATATAGAATATTAAAATTTAAACTTTATAAACCAAAACTTCAATGCAAATGATAACACAGTAAATGCCAACACAATAACACAATACTTGTTGTTGAGGAAACCATGTTAAAGGTAAAACCCCTATGGGAATTAGCACCCACAAATGATGTATTGAGAGTATAGTATCCCTACTAAAATATTTAGCCCTGTTAGGAGCTTATTACAACATTACAGTACATAGTCCCTGTTAAAGGACAGACCCTTTTAGGAGTCAAGAGTAACAGTGGGCTCACTGCCTAGGCACACTACCTAAAGAAGGTTAAGGCCACCCTCAAGGATTAACAATCCAAACAAGTGTATATAGAGAAATATACAATCTAGTGAACTGTTTGATAGCAATTGTCTTTAATTGGTCAATTCCAATGAAGTACTCTTATCACAAACTCTGCTCTACATTCAGAAGCCAATCAAGCTTCACAGCTTCCACACTTCTCTTCCTTTTCAATATCTACCACATATTTTCAAAAGAAAATATCTCTCATATATACCCTATTACAATAATTAATTAGGTCGGCCAATTAAGCTTTCCCAATAAACAAATAATTAATTAGGTCGGCCAATTAGGCTTTCCCAATATACAAGTAATTGTTTAACCCCTTACTAAGATACAAATGGTACCTATAACAAGTAAACATCAATAACAATCCATTAGATATAATCCAAGATCTGAAATCCATGCTCTCAATTCATAATACACACTACATGTCTAAAGTCGGCCACCAAATAGGTCTCCTCTAGAATACACGCAAAAATTGACGTCACCAATACTCTCATGACTATCAATCAACAAAAAACATTCCTCAATGTGTCCTCTAACATCCCCTAAGCACACACGTACTGAATCATCTTCACCTGTAAGATATATGCAAAATACAGAGACCTGCTCTGTCAAGCATTATTGTCATAGTCCATAAACCAGTCTTCACTAAATCATTTGTAACATCACCAATATGTAACCTCAAGTCAAGAGACCTTAGGAATAAGGTCATCACACATCCTTCTTCATATCCTTATCTTTGATTTTCCTAAATCATCCATACACTATCTGTACACTTCTGCTAGTTGATATACAATAGTAATAACAAGTCTATTCACTCCACAGAAACATATGTTGACATTAGTGACAAAACATGAATGCCAATAGCATCAATAGTACCCAAATATACTATCATCCAACAGTGACAAGGTATTATTATCTTCTACAAAATTAGTGACTCTCTTATCTTCATCATTGTTTGAACTTTACTCGGCCACTTTTCTCCTTTTGAGCTCATCTTCCGACCTTTCTACTTCATCCTTGAGTGCCTTTATCTCCTATGACAAGGTATTATTCTCTTCTACCAAATTAGTGACTCTCTTCTCTTCATCATAATTTGAAATTTTCTCAGACACTTTTCTCCTTTTGAGCTAATCTTTCAACCTCTCAACTTCATCCTTGAGCACCTTCATCTCCTATGACAAAGTATTATTCTCTTCTACCAAGTAATTGGCTCTTTTCTCTTCATCATTGTTTAAAATTTTCTCAGTCACTTTTCTCCTTTTGATCTTATCTTCCAACCTGGCTACTTCATCCTTGAGTGCCTTTATCTCCTGAAGTGAACTTGAAGCATCTAACACCAATCAATGTGAAGAAGAAGTAGTAGAAGAATTTGAATTAGGATGTGTAGAAGGTAGGAGTAACACCGCCTTATTATACTCATGTAGCAATTTTTCATTTTTAAGTTTTAACTTACTCAAGTATTCTAGAAGCTTGTTAAAAGTTGCCTGATAAGTCATTGTCTCTTTTGTTAAGAGCATTGAATATCTATCAAGATGTGTCATTTTCATAACATTCAAGTTGTCAGTAAGATCTCCAACCATCTTCTTAATCTGGCTTTTAAATCTGGTCATCATGAAATATTGACCACACTTCCAATGCCTCATACCGAGAACTATAACATGACCCAAAATACAACTCCTGAGCCTATTCTTCATTTTGTAAAGTTGGCAAGTCTGAAGATTCCCTTCTTATAGTGTTTAATACAATTTTAGAAGAGAGGTCACATCCTTCAAGTAACAAACATCCACTATTCCTTAGAATTTTCCTTGCCTCCTCAAGGGTCATCTTCGATATGAAATAATTAGCCTCCTCTAAAAATATCGATATCGATGTCTTCCATATTCCCCCATGCCAACCTTTATCTTAGCATATTGGAAAATTACCCCTTTTTATTTTTTTTAGGAAAAAGTCCCTGAACTCTTGGGACTGCACAAACTTATCATCAAAAATAAATGTAGAGCATGCCAATGCTCTAAAATGTTCTCCTTCCTGTACTATTTCAAAATTTATTACAATTTGTTCCTCCAATTCTGTGTGCCACTTTATATGTTGGGTCAATATTTTTCCTTTTTTCTTTTTCCATCTCTATTCTCCTCTGAACTTTGACATCAGAAGAAGCATTTCTAATTAATTACTCAAAATGATCATGCTCATGATCAAAGGCTTCCAATTTAAACATGACCCTGGTCTGATGAATAAAGTGTTCTAGATCACATTTTTTGAATTTGCTAAATTCATCTTGTATGGTAATAATTTGGAATATAACAAGTCCAATCCTCCTTTTCTCAAGATCTCAAAAGCACAGAAAAATATTTTTTTGGGAAGGAAGGAGCCCTTATTTGTCTTTGGGTTTCTTAAAAGATCCTTGTCATACTCATTCAAATGCCAAATGATTTCTAAGAAAGCAATTCTATCTGGCACATATCTAGGCAAAACATGGGGATTAACTAGTGCACTATAAACTCTGATGATAGTGTACTTAAGGTAGAAATACCAATCTTCCCATATATGGTAGATTCCTAGTTGGGGCTCTAGCTCAAGGGGCCTCAAAAATCTCCTCACCCTGACTAATAATTTCCAATTGATTGGGTACCCCAAATTTTGCAGCACAACTTTCACAAAGAATTCCTCAAACATAAAATAATTAGGGTTGTCACAATGCATGTCTCATAAATACATCCATTATTGAATAGGAAACCCATGGTTTTGTTCATCTACATTTATAAAATTCAGCTTTGGGCCCCAAGGGCAAGGAGATACCTTGCTTCCACCATAAAAAAGAATATGGCACAATAGAGAATAACACCTAAATCGAACAACAGGGCTACCCTTTTGGATATTCCAAAGGGATTTGTGAATAGCATTAGAAATAAATGAGGCAAATTCAAAGAAGGTTTTTTTATATGTGTGTTTGATTTTGTGGGCCAACATCATAATATGCACAGGCATATTGGACTTTACGTCAATTCTCAACACTTGGCAAAGTGCAAAGTAAGTGTTTATGAAATAATCCTCAAAAAAATCATAATCAAAGGGCTCAACATCTAACTTCCAAAATGCAATAGGCTTCATATCCTTTTTCTTCCTTATATGAAATAGAATCCATTTAACCTTGAAGCTACCTTTTTTCATGACGTACTCCCTCCCTGGAGATATAGAATCAATGGGCACCTAGCCATTATGGTTTAAAATAAATGTTTCACAAATAAATTCCCTGTCAAAATTGGCTAACAAAAAACCCTTCTCTGTGGAGATAGACCTGTTGTCTGGATTATATTATTTTTCCGTAGCTCTAATTTGTTCTATAGTGAAAAAAACATTTGGCACAACAAGCCTTCCCAAATCTAATCTCCATGCATTGTTCACTAGAATTGGGGCTCTATTATTGTTGTAAAAATATATGAACAAATCCCTTCTGCTAATTTGGGTGTAAGGATCCCCACAAGGTGTTACCCTATCCATAACTATACTAGATAGAATATCCATACCTTGAGCAAGCCTTCCCCATTTCGAAGAACCATACAATTGAGCAATAATATCTTCATCAAGGCCCCTCTTAGCAATAGTTGAACCTCTTCTTGAATTTCCATTCATCGTAATTAAACTCATGGTATTTAAGAAATGTATAAACAATGGTTCCAAAACAAAATTGAATATTCAAAAATTTTGTTCTCGCAAATTTTCAAATAGAGTACTTCTTTTCTAAAACTAAGCCCTAAAATACTAAGAAAACCCTTTCAAAGATGGAAACAATTAAACTGAACAATAGGACGCCAACTTACTTGTACTTAATACCACACTTAGCAAAGTCTAAGTTCAAACCCTTGTACCTTCATTAGTTGCTAATGCTCGCACTGCCTAAGTTACACAAGTTTGTCAACTAATTCTCTTCATAGATATTGAATTATCTAAAATTGAATGCAATTATGAAGTCCTATACAACAAGAATAAAACAAAACTACCACTAAGGACCATATGAGCGAACTAGCAACATAAAACAAACCCTAGCCCATAATTTTGAACTTGGGACGTTGATCTTCATCGGTCATGAAGATCGTTGGTATTAGTAAATTGATTATATCACATCTATATCTAATAAAATGGGACAGTTGTCATTATTTCACATAAACACATATTGGTGGTAGGACCCACCATTTAAATAACAAACAATATTTTTTTGTTAATTGTTTATAAGACAATCCCACGAAAGTACATGGCAAGATATGGCTTCATCACACTATGGTGGTAGGCCCATCTTAAACAGCTTGTGATAGACCTAACCAGTCATATAGTGCGAAAACCCATGTGGAATTATTTCACATCATCGCATATTATTAGCAGGACCCACCATGTGAAGACAAAATTTAAATTTTCTACTTTAAAGCTGATTCGCAACTTAAAAATATTAAAATGATTTACAAATTTATTTGTTAATTGTTTATAAGATGGTCCCACGAAGGTACGTGGCAAGATATGACTTCGTTGCAATTTTTTGGTTGGTCCATCTTGCACAACATGTGATATTCTACGATATACCTAACCAATCATATAGTACAATAGCCCATCTGGCATTATTTCACAGCATCGCATATTGCTAGTACGACCCACCACTTGAATACAAGATTAATAATTTAAAGCTAATTCACAAATGAAAGACAATGTTTTCAATTTATTGATATTCAAGTTTCATAAAGAGAAATTGGAAATCTAATAAATCAACGAATCATGGAACACATTAAATCTACTCAGCATTGCAGTAAGTTAATAAATTATTTATTAATGAAAAATTAAAAAGTGCACATGATTTTTCACTAGTATAAAAAAATCAATTTGTATTTTATAATGTGATTCATGATTCATGAATTACACTAAAAGGTATAAATACCTAGTAGTAGTCTCAGACTCGACAGTCTCCTAGAAAATGCTAAATCTCACTGACTGGCAATTGACTTGTCACAACTAAGGCAAATCCAATTCCCAATTCATCTCCTTGAACTGTACTTAACTTTCTTTTTCATTATGGCCTTGACTTTGTTCGCTTGAATTCTTCTCATCACAACTACTACTACTTGATGTGCTCTTTTTTTTAATACTCATTGTTATTTGAAATGTTTCCTAACCCTCTCCTTTCACATGTGGAAGTCTAGTGTGTAAGTGCCCTCTCATAAGGAAAATTTTTGACATTATGTCGACTGGTATAAACCCTCAAACAAACTTCCAGGTTCTTTTTGAGTTTGTTTCATGTCTTTGACTTCAAGAACTCCAATGCATTGAAAAACTTTCTCATCCTCAACAGAACCCAATATCATTGTTTGACATAATTCAGCAAGTTTGAAGTATTATGAGAGTTCATCACACAATATTGGGCTCTAAATTATTATTTCCTAAAGTCATGTTATTGATCCTGGTAGGTAGGGATTATCCAAAGCCTCAACCTATTCATGCATTTTTTCTACAAAATGGGTTAATTATTGTGCAATTTTAGGTTTACATATAGCTCCTATTTCCTTTCCATAAACTTTGAAATTGACACTCTTACCAAAATAATTAACCAATTCCATTAGCCTCTAAGAAAATATTTTGGACCAAGCATTCTCCAATAAATATGATACACAATAGACATGGATTATAATAGTTCCTCCTGAGTTAATCGACTTAAAATATCTGATGAAACATCTTTTGCAATCTTCTATAAATTTATTTTCATGGAACTCACAATGTCATTGAAATATTGCAATGTTAAAGGTCCATCTCTCATTATAGTAGACCATGCACTAGAAGACATGCCATAGTGGAACATTGGTATCTAGTGTCCACAAACAGGGATACATAACTCCCTTTAATCATTAAACCGTTAAAAACTATTAGTATGACCCAAATCTGTAATTTGATTCCATCAACGAAATGCTTCATCATTGAATGGATACTCATTTAGATATTGATTATTGATGGCCATGATAGTCATTCTACACACTGTACCATATTATTGAATATACATAGTTCTCTCATAGGCATTTTTAACGAGTTCATTTTGTCCAACAGGGAGAGAATACCAACCAAGGTTAACAGTACCTCTACATCAGTTAACCTATGCAACAGCTCACTACATTGGACTACTGTGCATTATTCATACATTAGTCCAACAAAGGATTTATATTCTTAGAAAACTCATTCCATGGGTCCATGCAATGAGATCCATCTGGTATCAACATCCTTAAGTAGCTTGTTTCCATCAGTTATTCCCTTAGCAAATTTCTAAAATTCTACACAATGTTTGGGACTTTGGCATAAGTATGCGTAGAACTCATGAAATAGTTTTCAACTCTGGCTACCTAATCATACCTGTGTACAATTTTAAATTCTAAATTAATTCTTTGTGCCATGCAGTGAATGTGAACCATGTATGGTGTAATGGTCATTTGTAGCTTTGCACATAGACTGTTCCTATGACCTTGCATCACTGAAGCTCTATCTACTCCTACACACACCAGCTTTTTGGCAATTTTGTAGTCATCCATACCAATAATTTCATTTAGAGATTTCTTAACTAGCTCATACATTCTTGTGTTGTAGAATTCTCCATCTTGACAGCACAGAGTAGATGAGGTTAGTCAACATGATTCTCTATAGTATACACATGCATACACATCCAAGAAGTATTGTCCACCACTGTAACTTCATCTAAAGATAATGTAATATAGTTTAACTCCTTTACTCTTTCCCGTAGATCAGTTATTTCCACTTCAGTAAGACAACTCGCCAAATCTCATCCATTATTTATTAACCAATGAGCTATAGGATATCTTGGAACACACACAAATGTTAATAATCTAGCAATATCAAAGTAGTCTTTCATGGGACAACCTCTGCTCAACAGATTAAAATGATTAGCCAACTAAACAGTTTTAGAAAAATATGTTTCATCCATCACCTTTTTATATTGGGAGATTCAAGTGAACCTATGTATTTTAGTTTTTTCTTCTCTTTTTCTCAATTCGCATAAAAATCCTCTACATACTTGACATGATTACATTCTTCCTTTTTTCTATCTGACCACTAATTCTTCCTTTCTGACTACGGTTTGTTTCTCACACTTTGTTGATATGATTTTCTATTTTGTCCAATTTTAGCTGCATTTTTTGTCCTTGTTTAGTCTATCAGTATAGATTGTGCACTTGCATTCTACTAGGAGTTTTTCTGGGTCTGGATTTGGCACTTTAGAAATGAATGGGTACTTATAAGTCCAATTCATCTGAATGACCTTGTCATATCCCACTCACACCCTAATTTAGTTTTTTCTTTTCTTCCCCTCATTTGTGTTTTGACAACAACACCATCAACGGCATTTACACCAGCATCTACAACATTCTCAGTAATAGAATCACTGACATTTACACCAGCATCTACAGAATTATTAGTAGTAGCATCAATGATATTTACACTAGCATTTGTGGCATTCTCAACAAAAACATTGCCACTAGCAGCGACATTGACATTGTCAACCAATTTGATTGTTTCAGTCTAGCTACACTGGGTACCCATTGGATCATTCTCTGCGACAAAGGCATTTGTATCAAATAATACATTGGGTGCAGGTGTTGATGTATCTCCATCTTATGGACTGCCAAAGTATGACATTATATTTTTTGTGTTTCGATGGCCTCCGTTCAACATTTCTAGGATTCTTGTTGCTCAACATATCTCACTAATAAAAGATGTAAGAATGAATCTAATTCCTATTAAATAATGTAACACAAAAAAAAAAGAGGGAAAATAAAACACATAAATTATCTTGTAATAATGCATGCCATGTAAACAATAATAGAAAATAATGGAAAAAACTGAGTCCTAACAGCTAAGCTACAAGAAAATTCTAAAATCAAAATGACAAATAGTAACAACTCAAATGGTAAACACTAACATCAATATTATATCCTTTGTCACTTACCATTAAGCTTTCACAGTGACAGGGTCTGTTAGCAACTCAACATCTAAATAATTCTTGAGTAACCTGTGTCGAGAGCCTCTAGAAGTGCAGACCGATCCAAACAAGATTTAAACTGTAAAATCTCACCTTCTTGTGTATTTATATCAAACAAACTTTAGAAAATTGTACACCATTCTACAATTGGGAGATAGAAATTTGGCAAATTAGGGCAAGATTGTGGCTGTGTAGTTTAAATTTTAAAGGCGAATATGAAATTGCCATTACCATTCAATAGTAGTAGGGGGAAAGTCGGGTCTAGCCTAGTGGAAAAAATAATTAATGCTTGTTGGAAATATGGCCCCTCATAATTTAAAAAATCATGTGTCGATATTGGTGAATGCATGTGTGTCCATCAGCGCTTTCTTGCATTTGTCCTCAAATGTCAGGCAAAATTACGACTAATAAATATTCAAACCATGTATTAGTTAGTGGAAATATAAAACTTGTGTTGTATGGTTGTTACAACCAAAAGGTAGTGAATAAACCGCCCATGGGACAAATATTGTGTAAAAAAGATGTGATCTGACCACTTCGCTTAATGATAGTATTCGCCAATTTCCCAATGCATCTGACCCCCACATTTTTCCAATTGGTGAATATTCGCCACTAAAAAAACCATTGATAATAAATTGGTTGAAATACACTCGTAGGATCTTAAAATTAATATGGAGATCAACATTTTCATCCATTAGCAAGAATTTAATAGCATAACCCTATATTAAAAAATCTACTTCTCTCTTAAAACTTTATGTCAAGCATTCTAATTATAGTTAAGACCAAAACTACAAATATAGATTGCCTCATCCAACTTGAGATCTCTATTATGGTCTTATCTACATTTATGGTAAAAAGAATGAAGAAGATTAATAGAATCATAGACAAAAGTGAAAACATTGATATACATAGGAAACCTTTTTGGGTAAAAGTCACTACCCTCTAAAGTATCAAACTAGTGTTTAATTTAGTAATGATAAAATAGTTGCAACACACTTGTAGGATCTAAGTCTTTTTGTATGGAGATCAAAAATTTTGCCCTTTGGAGGAAATCTAGTAGTATAACCCTATAACAAAAACCCTCTCCTCTATTAAAACCTTAATCTCAAGCATCCAACATATAGCTAAGACCAAAACCACCAAAAGAGATTACCTCATTCGACTTGAGCACTCCACTTTGGTCTTAACTGCATTTTTTGTAACATTCCCATGAGAACTAAATATCTTTATTTTTCTCCTAATCTAAGTTAAACCCCCCTCCTCACTCTTTCTATTCTAGACACTCTTATACACCTTACAAGTTGTCAAAATTGCATGTAGTAGTTTACATGACACTAAAATGATAATTAAAAGTAGCCAAAATACAAATTACAGGTGATATATAGTGCCACTTTAAGTGGGATGCCCAAATATGTGGAAGCATGACAAATTAAATAGATACAAATAAATTTTAAACATTATAATTTTTAAGATGTATGCAAAATTTCATCCCAATATTCTCCACTTGTCATATACCTTTCAATACAAAAAGGGAAGTTACATAAAAAAAATCTATGATAATCTACCAAGGATACAACCATTCTACACCACTTGATTTCATTGTGCTCATGGGCTTCATAAAATATTGTGTAACATAAAATTTGAGTGACAATTGTCTTAACCACAACTACCTCATCCTCCATTCAAAAGCATGAAACCTAAGAACTCCACATTAATATGGCATACTAAATATCACATAGATACATGTGTGTGTGTGTGTGTGTGTGTGTGTGTGTGTGTGTGTGTGTGTGTGTGTGTGTGTGTGNACATAGATATATGTGTGTGTGTGTGTGTGTGTGTGTGTGTGTGTGTGTGTGTGTGTGTGTGTGTGTGTGTGTGTGTGTGTGTGTGTGTGTGTGTGTGTGTGTGTTAATAAAAATGATTAAATTATTCAAAAGGAACAATATAAGCTACACAAATTCAAACAAACACTCAAGATTAGGAGATAAAAAGATGCTAAATTAACAAGAAAGAAAGAAATAAAAGTAAACTCTATATAAAACTTTATAAAATGTTTACTTTGTCAGTAAACTCATAAACAACAGAAATATCAAATTCTGATCTATCGGTTAAGCACATCAAACATTCATAACATATGTAAACATGAAAACACAGAAACACTGACACAAAGAACACCAAGATTTACATGGAAACCCAAACTAGGAAAACCCATGGAGAAGATAATCTCATGAAATGAAACATTGATTAAGGTGATGTTAGTTAAGGTGATTTTTACAAAGGATCACTATCAGTTGCGCTCACTATCAGTTGGCTCACTGTCGCTCGGGCTAACTACCCTTAGAAATGAATATGGATAACTACCAATACAAATAGGATCACTGCCAAAATATATTAAAAGAGATTGAATCCACCACTAAGACCACTATCACCAATACTCTACAATAAAAAAATAATATATTAGTCTACTATTGATTACATCAACACACACTATCACCAACACACAGATCTCCTATAAACATATTCACAATCACTTTGCATACAAGCAATTCACGACCCACAGAAACAACTAAAAGCATTGCTCTTCTTATACTACTTGATGTCATCAACCATGTCAACCAAAACAATTTGAAATAGGTCATAGCAAGATATTCTCGCGGTGGTAAGGAATGCAATATAGACCACCTCGATCAATAGGACATGCCTCATGTATATTAACCTGCTACACCATATCCAAAGCCTTGGGTACCAACATATATGAAGAACACATTACATAGTAGCTTCTAGGACCGAAACATAAATGAACATGCTCCATATAGGACCTAACCCACAAATTTGATCCACCATGTGTTGCACAAAGAATAGAATCACCACTGACAAGGATAAGGATAAATATCTAAGGCACATCCTTCGGTGAACACCTATGCTAATACATCAAGGATATTGGTATGTGTACATCAAGTGATAAAACCAAAATATAAATATGCATAGCATATATTGACATAAATGATAACCATTAATGATAAAAACATTAATATCATCAAATTCACACTCTAACAATCTCCCCCTTTGTCATTGATGTAAACATTCATCAATAACAAATCAAACAACTTCAAAAGATATCAACATAAAAGTTCTATGTACTTCTCCAACTTTCTCCCCCTTTGACAATAATGAAAAAGGGCCAAAAATCCCCCTTACTAACTCACTTTCTCCCCCTGAGAGGAAGATTCCAATCACTAATCCAAAAAATTATAAGCATGCAAAACATTGGAACAATGCACACACTGGGGCATCTAGTGAGCACTAGGAAGGGGCATAACACCCAGCTTCCCCCTAAGATTCTCAAAACTATCCTTGCACAAAGGTTTTGTAAATATGTCTGCTATCCGCTCCTTTATAGGAACATACTCAAGCTTTACTTGACCCTCAACACCTTCTCTCTCAAGAGGTGATATATGATAGATTTATTATTCATTCTAGAAAGTTGTACTAGATTTTTTTGAGATATTTAGAGCACTGGTATTGTCGCACATAATTGAAATTGGATCATCAAAAGTAACACCTATATCTTTTAAAGTTTGTTTCATCCATAATACCTGAGTACAACAAGAGGATGCAAAAATGTTTTATGAATCAAAATTTGATAATGTTACATAATCATGCTTCTTGTTTGGCCAAGAAACTAACTAGGAGCCAAGAAAGTAAGCTCCACAACTAGTACTTCTTCGGTTATCCAAACATCCTACCCAATCAACATCTATATAAGTTGCTATCATGAAGTATGATCCTTTTAGATACCACAAACCCAACTCTTTTGCTCCTTTTAGATATTGAAAATTCTCTTTACTACCATAACATGTGATTCTTTTGGTTCTTGCTAAAATATGGCTACCAAACATATAACTAAATACATGATATCTATTCTGGTAGAAGTAAGGTACAACAATCCACCAATCATTGATTTATACTTACTTGCATCTACTTTTGGTGATTCATCATCTTTAGTCAACTTACAACCTATATCAATTGGAGTGCATACTGGTCTAGAATTCTCCAACCCAAACTTCTTCAATAATTCCTTGACATCCTTAACTAAGAAATGAAAATGCCTTTACTACTCTGATTTACTTGCAATCCAAGAAATAAATTAAAGTCTCCAATCATAGACATCTCAAACTCCTTTTTCATCTCCTCTAAAAATCTCTTGCATAAATCATCCTTACCTCCAAAAATAATATCATCAACATAGACAAAAATAAACAAAATTTGATCTGAATACATCTTGTAATACAAGTTATTGTCTATAGAACCTTTCTAAAACTTTTGTCTAGTCAAATATCTGTTTAATCTACCATACCAGACTCTCGGTGCCCACTTCAAATCATACAGTGCCTTCTTCAATTTTCATACTACATCTCAATTGTCTTATGAAATGAATCCCTCTGATTGTTCAATATACACTTATTCCTTTATTTCTTCATTCAAGAATGTTGACTTGACATCCATCTAATAGACTTTGAAATCCTTAAGTGCTACAAAAGCCAAAAATATATGGATCACCTTCATTCAAGCAACAAGAGAATAAGTCTCATAGAAGTCAATTCCTTGAATCTGAGTGTAGCCCTTACATACTAACCTTTCCTTATTCCTTGTTACCTTACCATTATCATCCAACTTATTTCAGTAAACCCATTTTATACCAATCACATTCTTATCTGTCAGTCTAGGCACAAGTTTCCAAGTTTGATTCTTCTCAATCTGCTCAAATTCTCTCTTCATTGCCTTAACCCAATTCTAATCATTACATGCTTCTTCTACAGATTTAGGCTCAATCTCTGAAAGCAAACACAAAAAAGCATGATCTTGTGTTGTTCTTATTCTAGTAACAACTCCTCTATTTTGATCGCCAATAATCTTATTCTCGGAATGATTTTTCTGTACATACCTTGGTTTCTTTGTTGTAGATATCAGTTTTGGTTGAGTTTCTACTTCTTCTTTCTTATCCTCTTATCCTCTATCCTCTATATTGGATTCATATTCAATATGTCTCTTAAGAGTCTTCTAAAAATACTCATCAACCTTCACATTCACAGTTTCCACAATCTTGTTCAATCTTTTGTTGTAAGACCGATACACCTTACTCTTAGTAGAATGTCCTAGAAATATGCCTTCATTAGCTCTGCTATCAAATTTTCCAAGATTATCTTCATCTTTCTGAATGTAACATTTTCTTCCAAATATTTAAAAATACTTAACTGTGGGTGCACTCCCATGCCATAACTCATATGAAGTCTTGCAATATTTCCTCCAGTATAGAACTCTGTTCAGTGTGTATACAATATTATGCATTGCTTATCTCCAGTAAATTTCCAATAAATGTGCTTCCTTCAACATAGTCATTTCTACTTCCTAAATAGTCTAGTTCATCCTTTACACTACACCATTTTTCTGTGGTGTTCTAGCCACTGAACGTTGTCTCTTACTGCAATGTTTCTCACAAAAAAATTCAAATACATCAAAAGTACACTCTCCTTTATTAAATACCAAACATTTAATTTTTCTACCACATTCATTTTAAACTAGCCTTGAATATCTTAAACGTCTCAAATGCCTTTTATTTTTCTTGAAGAAATGCAACCCAAGTCAACCTTGAAGAATCATCAATGAATAATATAAAGTATCTCTCACCTTGAAAACTTCTTGTTCTAGTAGGACCATAAAGGTCTACGTGCACTAAATCTAGTAAACCAGTAGATGAATAGTCATTTTCCTTAAATGATTATCTTCTCTATTATCCTTCATGACACTCTGATGCAGGAGCATCCTGGGGTAGTTGGCAATCCTTCTCAACCAATTAATATGTTTGCCTTTTGTTTTTTAGTTTGTTTGGAGATTGCTCGATGAAGTTCTTTGTTGCTCGGGTTTTGTCTCTCGGGCATGCTTGTTTTTTGGTGCTCGGGTTCTGTCGCTCAGGCATGCTTGCAGGTTCTATTGCTCAAGTTCTTCGCTTAAGCATGCTTGTTTCTGTTGCTTAGGTTCTTCGCTCAGTTATGCTTGTGAATTCTCTATCGCTAGGGTTTTGTTCCTATTGCTTGAGTTCTTCTTTGCCCGAGGATCTTTGTTGCTTGTCAACCTTTGCCCAAGATGTTTATTTTGGATTTGGATCTGGTGGCCAACTTCTACATTTAATTTTTGTGGCTTAATTGATTTGGGGTCTCTCATTGGGATCTGTGTGGACCTAAATTTGGGTCTCTCTTATGGTTTTGAGTGTTAACTTATTTGGTGGACTCTTGTATATATATTTTTTCATTGTTCTTAGTTTAGCAGCAGTTTTTGGGGGTTGGAGGAAAAATAATGAGTTAGATGAAGAATTGAAAACTATTGCAGATAGTTGTAAGTGGGTAGACAGTGATTGCAAATTTCTTGGTGGCTTGCGAGCACAAGTTCAGATTTGGTTTTCTTCCACTTAGCTATAGGATAGAAGGTTGGATCCTGTGATATCTTATTAAATTGTTGATGTAATTGGCCCTAACTGGGAAGCCCTTACATCCCGGCATGGTGTATGTAATTTGATGATCTAAGATAATATAAAATTGATATTGATATATCTTGTGTTGTGTTATTTCTGTTGTGTTGTTCTGGTGTTGCTGTAAGTTTGGACAGTCCATTCTTGGATCCTCTGACCTTGATTGCATCAAGTGGTATCAGAGCAAAGGTTGATCTAGTTTGTTTCTTGTGGAGCTTAGGGTTTTCAAATATCTGGAGAGATGCCTCCGAGAAGATTGGACCTTAGGACAGTTGCAGATCTTTCTGAGGAGGTGGAAGCAAGGATGACAGAAAGATTTAGATATGAGATGGTGGCAATGAAGAATGAAATCATGGAAGGTATTAGAAATATTGTATTATAGAGAGGTCCTAGAATGGATGATGGTTGGGAAGAAGCTGTTGAAGATTTTGAATCTGCTAGATCTAGTGGAGATGACAGAACTGATCGGATGGAAAGATCTGGAGGAGACAGATAAAGTCAGTTGCAGAGATCTGGTGCTAGGTTGAGTACAAACTATAGAATGGAAGTTTCTAATTTTTCAACTACATTGAAGCTCAGGGATCTAATTGATTGGATTGGTGAGTTGAAGGACTACTTTGAGCTGGAAGACATTGAAGATCTGCTTAGAGTAAGGTTGGCACAAACTAAGTTGAAAGGGCATGCTACTTTATGGTGGAAAGAATTGCAGAGGGGCCGGGAAGAAGAAGGAGAGATGAAGATCATTTGGTGGAGTTTGATGGTGGCAAGGCTAAAATCCAAGTTCATTCCTGCTGACTATAAACTTGAATTGTTCAAGAAATTGTAGAATCTGAAACGGAAGGAGATGACTGTGGAAGACTATAGCGAGGAGTTCTACAAGTTGACAATTTGGTCAAGGCATAGAGAACTTTCTAAGAAAAAGGTGGCAAGGTATGTTAATGGCTTGAGATTAAATATCCAAGATGAGCTTGGTATGTTGAAGATTGAATCTATGGAGGATGCTTATCAGTATGCACTGAAGGCAATAGATAAATTGAAAAGAAGACATTATGGTAATTCTCGAGGGAAAGAGAAACAAGAGTAGTCGGTAAAAGATAAAATGAAATTTGAAGATGAACCAAAACTTGTTGAACCAAGGATAAGAATAGGTAGAGGTGTATTCAGAGGTACTTGTTACAACTTTGGAGAAGAAGGACATCATTCATTTGAATGTTCCCAAGAAGATAAGAAGGTCAGTAATCACCAAAATGTTGTGGTGAATGAGGTTGCTAAGAATGAACCTGAGGGGGAAAATGTGAATCTTTTGCTTAGGAGAACTTTGTTGTCCTCAAAGAAAGCTGATTCTTGTCAAAGGAAGAATTTGTTCAGAACTATGTGCATGTCTGGTGGTAAATGTTGTAAGGTGATTATTGATGGAGGAAGTACTGATAACCTAGTTGATGAGGAAATGGTTCAAAAACTTGGTTTGAAGAGGTTGAAGCATCCTTATCCTTATAGGATAAGCTAGTTACAAGATGGTCATGCAGTAGAGGTAAAAGAGTAGTGCATGGTGAGTTTTCACATTGGTACTTATAAAGATGAAGTATAATGTGACATTGTGGAGATGAGTTATTGTCATGTTTTACTTGGAAGACCTTGGCAGTATGATAGAGAGGCTATCCATGAATGAAAAATAAATTCCTTTACTATACTGAAGGATGGAAAGAAGTTTGTTTTGATTTCTTTGAAGGATGCATAGCTTGGTAAGAGGAATTTGAGCATTGGTAGCAGAGCTGAAGTGGTTGCATTGGATAGTGTAGACATGAGTATGCAGAGATGTGAAGATAAATCAGCAAGTTCTAGTGGTAAAGGGAAGTAGAAGAAGAACCGAGGGAAGAGTGTGTCAGCTAGAGACTTGGAAGACATGAACCAATTTGGGATCTATGTGCTGAATCCCAACATATGTTCATCCAACTTCTGAGACCATCTTTTCTTACCTGAGGTGTTTGATGCAGGAGCATCCTAGGGTAGTTGGAAATCCATCTCAACCAAAAAATATGTTTGCCTTTTGTTATTTAGTTTGTTTGGAAACTGCTTGGTGAAGTTCTTTGTTGCTCAGGTTCTATCACTTGGGCATGCTTGTTTTCTAGTGCTCAGTTCTATCGCTCGGACATGCTTGGTTTTGTTTCTTAGGTTCTTCACTCGGGCATGCTTGTTTCTGTTGCTTGGGTTCTTTGCTCGGGTATGCTTTTGAGTTCTCTATCACTCAGGTTTTGTTCTTGTTTCTCATGTTCTTCTTTGCCTGAGGCTCTCTATTGCTCGATCAACCTTTGCCCAAGATGTTTATTTTGGAGTTGGATCTGGTGACCGACTTCTACATTTAATTTCTATGGCTTAATTGATTTGGGGTCTCTCATTGGGATCTGTGTGGACCTAAATCTAGGTCTATCTTATGGTTTTGAGTGCCAACTTCTTTGGTGGACTCTTGTATATATTTGTTTCATTGTTCTTAGTTTAGCAGCAATTTTTGGGGGCTGGAGGAAAAAAAGTGAGTAAGTTGAAGAATTGAAAACTATTGCAGATAGTTGTAAGTGGGTAGACAGAGATTGCATATTTTTTAGTAGCTTGTGAGCACAAGTTTAGAACGTGTTTTCTTCCACTTAGATATAGGATAGAAGGTTGGATCATGTGAGATCTTATTAAATTTTTTATGTAATTGGCCCTAATCGGGAAGACCTTACAGTCCAGCATGTTGTATGCAATTTGATGATCTGAGATAATATAAAATTGATATTGATATATCTTGTGTTGTGTTATTTCCACTATGTTGTCCTGGTGTTGTTGCAAGTTTGGACAATATTTTCTTGGATCCTTCGACCTTGACTACATCACACTCCTTAAAGATCACATTATCCAGTTTGCATAATCTAGGTAAGTCTCTTACTACGCGTGATGAACTTATTCTCAAAAAAATTTCAAAGTTGATGTGACACATCCTATAGTGCCAAAGCCAACTGTCATTGGTCTGAGATACTAAAAAACATGCTTCTGAAGCTCCTTCAATCTAGTACATATTCCTTCCTATCCTTTTTCTAACAATAATCACAACTCCAAATCTCTTCCAAATTTCACATCATTCATTCTTGAAAAAAACATCATATCCATTCTCACACATCTGTCCAACACTCAAGAGATTGTGACATAAACCCTTCACATAATAGACAAAATTAATATTATTCCTTCCATCAAAAGTAATAGATCCTCTACCAACAATATATGCAGCTTTATCATCACCAAACATAACCATCATATTTTTTAAGTGAGACAAACTTACTTTTATCTCCAGTCATATGATGAGAACAACCACTATCAATCAACCACTCAATTTTTTTTCTTCTTACATACAAATTAGTTTCAACACCATCATCAACTTCAGCACAAATGTTAGAGATATCAAGTTCTAATTTCTTATCTTCTTCATCATAAAATAAATAATCTTCTTCTTCTGACTCATCATCTAAAATACTAGCATCTTCATTCACATAATAAGCCTTCTTATTGAACTTTTTAAACTTCTATCTAGGACCCTTTTCTAGACATCTAATAGACAAATGACTAATCTTACCACATCTAAAGCATATCAAGGGTAACATACCTTTGTACTTATCGATACCTTTCTACAGTCTTCTTGCAAATTTTCCTTCAAATTCTTCTTCATCATCACCGTCAGAATCTTGTTTTGATTTAGTTTCCTTGAATGTCATCTCAAGTCTACTCTTCTCTCTACGAAAGATCCTCAACTAAAATCTTGTTGAAGTGCCAAACAACTACTCTTTAGTAAACTCCTTTGAATCATACACCTCCTCAATCATTGAGATCTTATCACAATAGCTATCTAGTAATGCCATCAATATCATTTCCATAAATTCCTCATCTGTAATAGTGCCTCCATGGTTCTTAACTTCATTAACTACATTCTCAAGTATTTGAAAGTAACTCTTAATGTCTTCACCTTCTTCCATTCTAAGATTCTCATAGTGACATTTTGTTGTTAGATTCTTAGATAACTTAACCCTATCATTTCCTTCATAAATCTCTTTTAATTTTTCCCAAACTTCATAGGCAGTCCTCAAAGAAATAACCTTAGCTAATTCATTCTTTGATAAAGCACTAGTGATATCATACCTCATATTTTCCTCAAGTGATTAATCTCTATACTAAGGAACCAAGCTCTGATACCAATTATTGAATATATCGAATAAATGAGAGGGGGGTGAAATAGTTATTCCCACACACTTTATAAAACTTTTACTTTGTCGGTAAACTCATAAACAACAATATTATCAACTTCTAATCTATCAATTAGCTACATCAAACATTCATAATAGATGTAAACATGAAAACACAGAAACACTGACACAAAGAACACCAAGATTTACGTGGAAACCCAAACTAGAAAAAACCATGGAGAATCTAATTCTCATGAAATGAAACATTGGTTAAGGTGATTTTTACAAAGGCTCACTTCTAGTTGTGCTCACTACAAGTTTCTCACTATCATTTGGCTTACTATCGATTGGGATGACTACCCTTAGAAATAAATATGACTAACTGCCAATACAAATAGGCTCACTACCAGAATATATGAAAAGGCATTGAATCCATCATTGATATCACTATCACTAATACTATGCAATATAAAAATGATATATCAATCTGCTACCAATTGAATCAACATGCATGGTCACCAACACACCAATATCCTATGAATAGATTCACAATCACTTCGCATACAAGCATCACACAATCCACACAAATAACTGAAATCATCGCTCTTATTATACTACTTGATTTCATTAACCATGTCCTCCAAAACAATTTGAAACAGGTCACACCAAGACATTCTCGTAGTGGCAAGTTATGAAATGTGGACCACATTGATCAATAGAACATGCCTCATGTATATTAACACACTACACCATCTTCAAAGCCTTTGGTACCAACAAATATGAAGAACATGTTACATAGTATTTGTTGGGACCTAAACATAAATGAACATGCTCCAAATAGGACAGAACCAAAATAATTGATCTACCATATGTTGCACAAATAAGATATTCACCACCGACAAGGATAATGATAAATATATAAGGCACATCCTTCAGTGAACACCTCTACTGATACACCAAGGATATCGGTACACGTCAACAGATAAAACCAAAACATAAATATGCATAGAATATGTTGACACCAATGACAAACATTAATGACAACAACATAAATGACATCAACTTCACATTCTAACATGCTAAAATAACTAAAATGGGTGATTGAGTCTATACTAAAAATGACATTATAAATTTTCTATGCATAAAAGTGGATGAATCATGAAGGAAAATGAGGGAATATGAGGGGCCTTCAAAATGCAATGCTTGTTCTTTTTTAGGAAAAGTGGCAATGCATAGGGTGACATGTGGAGGGTAGGTCATGTCAATTTTAAGGAGTTACCACCCAAAATTGAGGCTCTTTTTCCATTTATTAAAAATAGGAATGTGCACATATTTGGGGAGGTTAGGATAAGGTTGGTTAATTGGGAAGTTTGGAAGGATAAGGTTGGTTTGAACCAAGGGTTGGTTGGAGGGTTAGTTAGTGGGTTAGTTTAAAGGAATGGTTAGTGGGTGGTTAAGGTTAGGAGCCATGTGCTCAATTAGGAATTAAATTATTTATTTAATTTAAATTAGAGCAAGGAGGAAAATGATAAAAGAATAATTAAATATCACAAATAGATTTATTTGTTTTATTTAATAGAGAAAATGAATAAATTATTTAATTACATGGGCATGAGTTCCCATTAATCAATTAAAAGACTATTAATTAATTAATTAAATTAAATTAGCTAGGGGATGGCATTAATCAATTAAATCATACATTATTATTTAACCAATAATATGATTCACGATAACTAAATTCAATTAATGTAATTAATCAAATTTAGGTGTCTAAATTTTGCCCCTCTTTGCAGTAGTGCTAGAATAGTGTTAGTGCAAATAAAAATAAGACATAGGCGACACGAAGAAAAATGAACACCAACATGCCCAAAATGAGAAGGAAAAATAGGAAGTCAACCAGAGCCAATGATTGGATGAGGCATTAATCATGCCCCCTCGAGATGGTGCAAGAGAAACAAGGACTCAAGTAGAATCTTGATAGAAAAGGCGCCTTAGTGAATAGGAAGAAAGAACATGAAACATAATCAAAGGAGGAAAACAACACTCAAAATGGAGTCCATATGAAGAAATGAGATGAAAAATGTTTCCAAAGGGATCAGGATGGTAAAACTTAGGGCTTGGGAGGGATCTATATTAGTGAGTTTGGAAATTTATTAGTCATTTTGATTGAAAGAAAGAGAGAATTTAGGAGAGAGAGAGAGCAGTTTTAGCATATTTGATAGCTTACTTGCGCATGAGGAAGACGGTAGAAGCAGGAATACATAAGCACTAGGTAGATATTATGGCCAACATCCAACAAAAAAGGACACTCAATTGAGAGGTGAGTACAAAAAATAAGGCACTGCACTTTTTCTATGAATTTTTAGAGAGAAAAGGTAGAATTATAGACATTATTGTGAGATTGTGTTCCACGGGAATGAACTTAGATGTGGAAGGAATGCATTCCCACTGCTTGAGCTTGGGGTGGGTTCAGGTTAGCATAGAAAAGTGGGTTCAAGAGTGTGTTCCTTCTCTGGTGGGAATGTACTAAGTGACAAGAATGCATTCCTGCAAACTAAGAAGCTATGGGAATGCATTTCTATGGGGGAAGGAAAAGGAAAAATTGGCGGGAATACACTCCCACTTAGTTTGACTGGTAAGAAGGGGGAATGGACAAGAATGTCACCAGAGATGATGAATTATCATAAATTTGAGGACAAAGGACTTAGAATACATGTTGTTTGGGATGGCAACTAACATATCCATTTATTTTGGATGCAGTGGAGTGTGGATATCTTGTGAGTTGGGAGAGACGATAATCTATGTTGAGTGTGGAAGACTAATTTAGAGATTTAGAGTAGGCAAGGATCAATGCGATAGGGTTCAAGTACCTAACAAGGATGACCCATGTGCAGACACACATGGAAATGATTATAACCTTGGTGGAGTGGTGGAGATGTGAGACGTCAACATTTCATCTTCCAACGGGGGAGATCATAGTGACAATGAAGGACATTTATAAGATCCTCATATGGTCAATTCATAGAGCATGAGTGATCGCATAGAGGAGAGAAAATCAAGGTGTAGTAAGATTGTTGGCAGGGTCTGATGTTCTACTCAATCATGGAAAACTCTTATTCGATAGGGGAGGGAGTTCAATAGAAGTGGGGATGATCAGGGTGGTGACACAAGTACTAAATAGAGTTCACCTATGATACAGGGGACCTTGGTATTGATAGAGCTATATTAGGAGCCACATACATTATGCTATCATAGAGGACAAATTTGTGGATATGTGACTTTACTATAGGTATGGGTGTGGGAGCATATTGATGTCACACATCCATTTGAGAGAGTATATAGTTTGGGTATTGTACTATATAATGAGGGAGTCAATGATGTGGATCATTGGATAGTGGTACTAGATGGAGTAAGGGATGGGATCACATGGAGACCCTACATAGGTATGGTGGGCTGGGTAGAAGATCAAAGAAACATCCCATTCATTATTACACCCATATATATTGTAGTCCAATGAGATCATGTCATAAAAATATGTCAACCAAATAGAGTCAGGCGACAACTTGGATTTATATAGGATTTTCTAGACCTAGAGCATCGGTTTAGGAAACTCAATTGGGAGAGGGTGTAAGGGTTTGGGTGATTACTAGATAGAAGGGTATTGATTATGGAGTGGATGAGGTTACCTCTAGACAATTGGGATCCAAGTTTAGGAATGGTGGATCTAAAATTTATAGTAGGTTACACAACATGGTGGGCACAGAGGATTCCTCAGGATGTGCAGAGATTGAGATTGCCACAATTGAGGTCATGGAAGAGGGAGGCTCAAGTGAGGGATGAGAGGATAGATATATATGAGCCTACCTATAAAATTAAGAGGGTGGAAATAATAGCATTAAGGGGAATGAGGGTGTCATTAGCACCGATGAAGAGAGAGGGAAAAAGGTGAGTGAGGAAGCAAGTGGTAGGTAGGGATGCAAGAGGGGGAGATGAAGGGAGAGGTAAGAAGGTATATGGAACCTGGTTAGAGGGTGTAGGTGGAGGAAATGATAGAGGGAGATCACAAGATGATGTCATTGCTATGGACATAGATAAGGGTGTTCAGACACTACTATAGGAAGAGGGGGCGACAATAATAACACCACCACCACCACCTAGCATAGGTACCAGACATGGGGAAATGACATAAAAAAATCAACTAGTTTATAGGGTGAGGTAAGATTGATACTAGGAGATCCTACAACATAGATAACATGATTAAATTAGTCTTGGTGAATACCAAATTAGAGGTATAAAGATGTGGTGGTGGAGAGAGATGCACTACAAAGAGAGAAAGATAGACTGGGCCAAGAGAGAGATGGACTAAGGAGTGAGTGATATGGGCTAGTGGTATAGAGAGGTGGACTCCTACAGGAGAGAGACACTTTGAGACAAGAGAGGTAGCTAGGAGGAAGAGAGATGATGCCCTAATATTCAAAAATGTCATGGAGAAGGCATTATAGTGGTCAAAGGAGATACTTAGGAGCTAATAGAGAAAGAGGTATGAGGCATGTAGAGAGAGAGGGATGAGGTGAGAATAGGTTATGGTGAGGGTGGACTGGAGGTATTGGATTCTCTTATGGAGAGATAGATGGAGGAGATGAGAGAGATAGATATCACATGAGTCTAGATGGTTTAGAACCTGATATGAGGTTGTAGAGCCACTTGGCAAGAGGGAGATATACATAAAACTGCTAAGGATGACATGATAGGTACATGGCAGAGGGTCTAGAAAGCATATAGGTGGATCTAATAGGAGTAAATGTGGATCTAGAAAGAGCACAAGGTATAGCTAGAGGGAGGGATCCAGTAGGATCACAGGTTAGGTGGTAGGGTTGGCTCTAGGATCACAAGTATCTAGAGAGACAAGTGTGGGGTTGGACACGATCAGACCCATAGGACTGGGCTAAAAAAACTAATGCAAGGAGGGCATGGTTATGGGTCCAAGTTCTATCCCAACCACCAATCCAACTTGTAGAAACAACAATGCGGAAGCAACAACAACAGTGAGAGAAGAAACAACAGAGATCCTTTATCATTAATTGATCAAACTCATTACATGTTGGGTTATAAGTATTGGAGTTGATGAAAAACTATCAACCCTATAGCTCCCAAGAATCACTTGCATGCAAACACTTGTCACAGAAAGAGAGAAGCAAAAGCTATGGAGGCCAAAAACAACAAATCTGTAAAAGAGGAAACATCCTCAATTGATTCAATAAAAATGGAATGGAATTACAAAAAGGATTAAATAATTACAAAGTGATCAATCCTTATAAAGGAGATCAAAACCCTGAGATGGGTGAAAAAACTAAGGTTGGGTGAAGAAACCAAGGTTGGGTGAACAAACCAAGGTTGGGTGAAGAAACCAAGGTTGCATGAATAATTAATAAAAGAATCAATTATTGCATGCCTAAAGTTTAGCTTAAGTGAAATAGAGATAAAAGGGACTTAATAATTAAATCAAATGATGTTTTAATTAATAAGTGAAAGGTGACTTAATAATTAAATCAATAATGATTTAATTAATAAGTGAAAATGCCCTTTTAACTCTAACACCCCCCCCCCCCCTTAAGATAAACTTAGGGAGAAGCTAAAANCTAACCCCCCCCCCCCCCCTTAAGATAAACTTAGGGAGAAGCTAAAAAACCTAGAAACAACTACAGAAAGTAGGAAAGATGGGTCTTGGCAACATGGCCTGATGAGGTACCCAAGTACAAAAAATCTCTGTAAAGAGGAGGAAAAGGAGAAAACCCAGTGGGAAAAACCCCTCTCCAAAAAGAGATGAAGTCTAGTGAAGGATTGAAGAAGCCTCCAAACTAGAGAATGTCCCAAAAAATAGGAACAAAGAAAGAATATGTAAAACACCTCTGAAGCATGAAGCTGCAAAACACTGTCAAATAACTGCTCTGTATGAGTTCCCTCAAATGACACTACTCAAATCTGGATGGAAAATAAGGAAAACATCGAAACTCGAAGATACAAATGGAAAAAATGCCAAGTCTGAAGCCTCCAAAATAGGAACGAAAGAAGAGTGTCCATATGATAAATGATCCATCTCACTGAAATGCATAGGTACCATCCACTGCATCTGCCTAGTATATAGGAACAAATACTGTATACATAGCTCACTCCATTGAACCAAGGAAACATAAGAACCAATAGTAATACCCCCCCATAATGCTGATAGGGAGAGGTATAACAGATACACTGGGAGACTGCCAAGAAAAACTACATGATGAAGAACCTACAAGAAGAAATAAAGTATGTGTCGAGGATGATTAGTCATTGACACACATGAGGCTAATGTCATGGAAGGAACACTCACTTGACAAAGGTTCAAAAACCCCCTCATGACACTTTATAAATAATGTGAGTACAATCAGGCACAAAATGTACAGGATCCCAAACATGCAAGATGGCACTTTATCTCAGTGTGTTTGCAAAAAAGCTACAGAAAAGGATATATACAATATCAAAGAATGACTGAAAGAAAAAGAAACATATGTAACTACTCTCAAAGAGTCATCCCATGCACAGAAAATGATCCCAAGACCTGAAACATCCAAGATATCCACTAGATTGCAAAAATGCAAAAAACTGAATAAAAAATACCTGGAGAAAATTATGGGTGTGAGACCCATACAAGAAGAAGGATAATAGAACCATCTTTTTGACGCTATGCGGAAGTCAAAAAATGGAGTTCGAATGAGAAAAATATGGCTCCTAGAGTGAAAAATAGATTTCTGACTTTGACTGCCAAAAAAGGCTGCAAGATGGAAAAATCAAAAAATCTAACCTCCATAAAAATGTCTGGCTCGGAAAGAGCTTTCCGACGATATAAAGAAGTCAAAAATCGGCCTCCATTTGCTCTAGATAGAGCGAAAAAACTGTAGGCTGCTCATTATGAAAAAAAAGCAAGTTGTATGACAATTTCATGGCCATCAAATTTAACCTCACTGTCAGACCTGTGACTGCTGACATCAGTGGCACAGAAACCAAGGCAGCATGCAAATTGAGGTGACACATAAATTGAGGCAACACACAAATTGAATCACATTACATAAATCAAGGTGGCATGAAAATCAAGGTGACATAGAAATCAAGGCGGTGTGGAAATCAAGGCGATATGGGAATCGAGGTAGCATAGAAATTGAGGTGGACTTTTGCCTTGCAAAGCATGCCAAGGGTCGTGCATGCAAAAAATAGTGCCCAAATTTCAACTATCTCCAAATTGGACATGTCTTATATGAAAATTGGGTTTCTTGGGCCTTTTAGACACAACCCAAATGTCAGTTTTTGCCCAAAGTGCTCCAAAAAATAAATCCTCCCAAAATTCATAAAAATCTAAGATAAAAACCTCTTGAAAACACAGATTTAAAGAATAAGGCCAAATCTCTCATGAAGAGAACATGGGCATGAAAGGGTGGAGCTCTGATACTGTATTGGAGTTGATGAAAAACTATCAACCCTACAGCTCCCAAAAATCACCTGCATGCAAACACCTGTCACAGAAAGAGAGAAGCAAAAGCTATGGAGGCCAAAAACAACAGATCTGTGAAAGAGGAAACATCCTCAATTGATTCAATAAAAATGGAATAGAATTATAAAAATGATTAAATAATTACAAAGTGATCAATCCTTATAAAGGAGATCAAAACCCTGAGATGGGTGAAAAAAACAAGGTTGGGTGAAGAAACCAAGGTTGCATGAATAATTAATAAAAGAATCAATTATTGCATGCCTAAAGTTTAGCTTAAGTGAAATAGAGATAAAAGGGACTTAACAATTAAATCAAATGATGATTTAATTAATAAGTGAAAGGTGACTTAATAATTAAATCAATAATGATTTAATTAATAAGTGAAAATACCCTTTTAACTCTAACAGTAAGGCCTTCCCAGTTTTGGCCATATATTCAATGAATTATAGAATGATGTTCAAACATGATAGGTCATAGACCGACCTTCAAATAATATAATCCTTAATCTTCTATTTTTCTAAAAACTGATAAGAACTGCCTAAACTAAGAACATAGAAACAAATATATACAAGAGTCCACCAAAGAGGTCGGTGCTCAAATCCATAAGAGAGACCCAGATTTAGGTCCACACAGATCCCAATGAGAGACCTCACATTAATTCAGCAATGTAAATTAAATGTAGAAGTCAGCCAGATCAGGATAAATATCTCGAGAAGATGATCACCAAAAATCACCAACCGTCAGTAAGGACATACCCGAGCATCAAACAACCCGTTGGTAAATATATCACCAAAATTTGTCAGTAAAGACATACCCAAGAATCATAAAACCTATTGGTAAAGAGATCACCGAGACCTGTCGGTAAAGCAAGAACCCGAGCAACAACAAACAAACTACAAATCCAAAGTAAACATCTTTTTGGTTTAGCAGGATTTCCAAGGACCCAAGATGCCCCTGCATCAGACACCAGAGGTTAGAAGAAATGATTCCTTGAATCATGTATCAGGTCCAACCTGAAATGAATCCAACTTAGATTGATAAATCCAAGATGAGTCCTCAATCGATCTGTTCTTCCACTTCACTAGATACTCCATGTATTCCTTTCCTCTTGTGCTTCTGCCAACTCTTTGTTTCAAAATCTTCTAAACTTCCTCTATCTACTTCTTAGAATAATCAATTGGTACTATCACTCCTTCATCATGTTCATGATATTCATACAAGTCTGAAATATTGAATATAGGTGATATATCCATGTCATCAGGTAATTCAACTTCATAGGCATTTCCACTGTCAAATCTTCTCAGTATTTTGCAAGGACCAAATTTCTTCATCTTCAATTTACCATATGTTCCAATAGGAAATTTTCCTTTCTTCAAATGAACCATACTACATCACCAAATTCAAATGTTTTATGTCTTCTTGATCTGTCTACACTATCCTTGTATTTCTGATTACTTTTCTCCAACTTTTGTTTTAGATCTTCATGCAATGTCTTCATAAACTCAGCAAATTCTTCTACTTCAGCACTTCTTTTCTCTTCTCCAACAATATCTCTCAAATCTGATATACCTCTCGGCTGTGTGCCATGAACAATCTCAAAAGGTGTCTTTCGAGTACTTCTATTTACTGAACTGTTGTATGCAAACTCTGCTTGTGCCAACATCAAATCCCAATTGAATGGTGTGTCTCCAACTAAGCATCTCAACAAGTTACCCAAACTTTGGTTTACAACCTCTATTTTTCCATCAGTCTATGGATGAAATGTAGAACTAAAATTCAACTCAGTATCCATCTTTTTCCAAAGTGTTCTCCAAAAATAGCTAACAAACTTACTGTCTCTTTCAAAGATAATACTCCTCGGTAACCCATGCAATCTGACAATTTCCTTAAAGAAAAGATCTGCTATATGTACTGCATCTGATGTTTTCTTACATGATATAAAATGTGTCATCTTATAAAATCTATCCACAATAACAAATATTGAATCATTACCTCTTGTTGTCCTCGGTAATCCAAGAACAAAATTCATACTGATATCACTCCAAGGTTTCTCAGGAATAGTAATCGGTGTATACAAACTAGTATTCTAACTTGCTCCTTTTGTAACTTGACAAACTCCACAACTCTTCACAAACTTCTGAATATCCTTATACAACTGAGGCCAAATTTACCTTTCTTAAAGCAAGCTCAATATTTTATCAATACCAAAATGTCTATCCAATCCACTACTATGTTTCTCCTTTATCAAATTAGTTCTCATTGAACCTCTCGGTATACATAAATGAATACCTTTAAACAAAATATCTTCTTGAATGAAATAATCTTCATACTTACTTGATTGATTTGAATTAGGTGCTCTACACACTCTCCACTGCTCAAAAAAATCAGGATCACTTTCATACAAATTCTTCATGTCATCAAAACCAAGAACTTCAATTCTCATTTCAGTCAACAAAGATCTTCTTCTACTCCATGTATCGACAACTCTATTAGAAACTCTACTCTTATGCTTAATCACAAATGTGAAACTCTACAAATACTCTACCCATTTCATATTTCTTTCATTCAACTTACTCTGACTACCCAAATAATGTAAAACCTTATGATCAGTATACAACACAAATTCATTTGGCATCAAGTAATGTCTTCATTTCTTCATAGCTTGAACAATAGCATAGAATTCTTGATCATAGATAGAATATTTATTCTTAGCATCATTCAACATTTCACTAAAGAAAGCAACAAGTTTACCTTCTTTAGTTAACACAGCTCCAATTGCACTTCTACTTGCATCACATTCAACTTAAAATACCTTATTGAAATCAGGTAATGCTAAAATGGGTAATTCAGCAACTTTTAGCTTCAAAGTCTCAAAACTTTTATCAGCTCCATGTGTCCATTTAAATTTGAATTCGTCTCCTCTCATTATCGCAGTCATAGCATTACAAATAGAACTGAAATTTCAGATAAACTTCTGGTAAAAACTTGCCAAACCATGAAATGATCTTACCTCAGTGACATTCTCAGGTGTAGGCCAATTCAGTATAGCTTCAACCTTCTCATGATCCATCTTCAAACCATCAACTGAAATCACAAAACCCAAATACACAAGCTCTTCTTTCATGAAGGAACACTTTTTTAGATTTATTAGCAACTTTTCCTCTTTCAATCTCTACAACACTTTCCTTATATGCATCAAATGCTCTTCTCTAGTCTTACTAAATATCAGAGTATCATCCAATTATACAATCACACATTTATTCAATAATTTCTTCAAAAATTCATTCATCAACCTCATAAATATACTTGGTTCATTAGTTAAACCAAAAAACATAACCAACCACTCATACAAACCTTTCTTTATCTTGAAAGTAGTCTTCCATTCATCACCTTCTCTGATTTTGATTTGATGATATCCACTCTTCAAATCAATTTTGGTAAAATATCTTGCTCCACTCAAACAATCCATTATGTCATCCATTCTCGGTATAGGAAACCTATACTTCACTATGATCTTATTGATTACTCTTGAATCAGTGCACATTTGTCATTCTCCATTCTTTTTAGGTGCTAACATAACAGGTAATGCACAAGGACTCAAACTTTCTTGGATCAAACCTTTGTTGAACAAAACTTGTTGGTTAAGCTCTTCATTTTTGATAGGTGTTAACTGATGTGGTGCTTTGTTCGGTAAATAACTCCGGGAATCAGATCCATACAATGACTGATATCTCTCATTGGTGGCAAACCATCAGGTACATTATCTGATACTATCTCTTTGTACTCAGTGAGTAACTTCTAAATTTATGCACGAATTTCATCTTCTGTATACTTACTTGGTTTGTTAGGAATCAAAGCATAACATATATCATTTCTTTTCAAATCCTTAACAAATTGTCTACCTTCCATCAGACAAACTTTCACAGATGTACATAACTCCTCAACAGATTCATCAACCAAAGTCAACAAAAAAAATTTATTACCATCGACCCAAATAGAATATCTATTCAATCTTCCATCATGTATAGCATGTCTATCATATTGCCAAGGTCTACCCAAAAAAATATGACAACAATCCATAGGCATAATATCACACAACACCTTTGTTGGAAACACTGAGAGGGGGGGGTGAATCAGTGTTTAACTAATTATTCTATTTCAGCAATTTGAATCATAAATCAAATAGACAACATATGAAGCATAACACAATAACTCATAACACCAGCTATGTTTACAGGGAAACCTTGATCAGAGGAAAACCCCGGTGGGAACTAATACCCACAAATGATTGTACTAGTGTAATGAACCTGTTAAAGTTCCTTTGCCCTGTTAGGAGCAGTCTTTACAATGTAAGCACAATGACCTGGTTAAGGTTCTGACCATGTTAGGAGTCTTTACAAAAACCCTGTTAGGGGTGAGGACTCACTGTCCAAGAGCTCACTACTCAATTAAAGAAGGCTACAATCTCCTGAAGATAGATATGCACTATATCTGAAATTTGAACTGTTGAAGTGACACAGCTGTTTGATCAGTTCCTTTTATGCGCTGATGCTTTGATCTCGTAAAATACTTTATCTCATACTGATTATTTCATACTGCTCTTCATTGTCTCTGCTCTACATATTCTCAACTATTACACTTCTTACAAGAATTCATATTAAGTATATATACATACTCAATAGACGTGACTGAAAATAAGACCTTAGTCGGCCCAAAAACTTTATACACAACGCTTCCAAAAAAATTGGCTTAAGCATGTTTACAATAATGTTTAAGATATAGTTACTAACTTATTACAATAGGCGCATAGCCTTTACAAAACAAAATATTATACGTTAATCCAAAAAATTGAGGTCGGCTCCATACTCTGTTCTCTGAACTGTTAGTGCACTTAATATTTTTGTAACTTTTCTATACTATCATTCCATACCATACGTGTATAGGGTAAACATAAAAATATATCATCAAGATTAAGTATGAACACGCATATCCTGATTCAATCTTACACACGTACGCTGTTGCTCTAATCGACTACATAACTCTATTCTATTCTATCTTCTATACTTAGCCATTTTTGTCTTCCAAGTTTACTTGACAAAACTTCATATGACTTTGTTGCCATAATGACAACACAAAATAAGTCATATACATTCATATTGTCAACTTGCCAAAAATCTCCCCCTTTGTCATTAATGGCAACAAAGGAATGTGGCCAAGTTGTTTAGACTTTGACTTAACAAAAACTTTCTATCATAACTTTGGCTATATAACATTCTCCTTATACACATATATTACCCCCCCCCCCCCCTTTGACATTAATGGAAAAGATGTCAAAATTGTAAGTCTCTAGATACTTACTCCATGTACACATCTGGATAAGCAATTTGCAGATTTTTGATCTCTTGCTGCTAGAATGCTTTCAGTGCATCAACTGTTTGAAGATGGGTGCATAAGGCATATGTAAGCTTCTCTATCTTTGTCAGATCCATGCAGGGTCCTTGATCATAGGTTGCAATAGTTGCATCAATTTGTTTGATGTTCTCATTCAGAACTGCTAAGGAGGGCGCAAGTGCATTTCTCAATTGAGTCTGCCTGATCCTTATCTTACTGATCTCCATTTTAGATTTTTTTAGCTTGTCTCTCTAACCTTGATAGATATCTTTGCAGATGTTGATGTCTTTTGATGATGTTTCAACTGATTGTCTTATGTTATCAACCAAGATATCTGCCTCTTCTATCTTCTATATATGCTCAGAGGTGAGTTTGCCTCTATCCATGCAATTTGCTATTACCTTTTTGCCTTTTGATGCCAACTCTTTCAGTATTGTCTGACCAATCTGTAATGAATTTAAATCTAAGGAAAAATTCTTTTCCAATTCATTCAATCTTTCCTTTTTATACTCTTCCTTTGCAATTCTAGTAACTGAGTCTACTAAACTTGTGAAGTGTGCCTTGAAGCTTGTTAGGATGCTATCTACATCATCAACTGACTAAATTTTAGCCACTTTCTTGTCTGCAGGCACTAGGTCATTCAAAATGTTCACTGACTCCAAAAAGATAGAGTTTCTCATAACTTGTTTCTCTTTGGATTTTTCCATGGCTAGAACACTGATCTTGATCAAGTCTTCTTCTCCCCGTGCATCTAGACTTGTTGAGTCAGGAATTAAACTTGACAACAATGAAGTTGATGGTTGAATGGATGGGGTGAAAATAGTATTCTGACTAGTATCCATACATTCACTTTTTACTTGGATCTCCATAACTAGTGTTTCATTAGTTTGATTGTCTTCCTCATTATTCAAATATGTTGAATCTTTGTTTGGAACTTCATCTTGTTGTAAGGAAGTGTTATCAGTGCATACCTTCTCTGTCTCCTTAGTGCTGATAAATGCTTTTTCAACTTTGTCCATGTTGTTGTCAGAAGCGGTCATGGATATCTTAACATCATCAATCACAATAGTTTCTTCTGAATCTTTGGTTGTATCAGAAGGTGTTGAAACAGTGGGCGTTGAATCATGTGGACTTGTCATAGGCGCACTTTGAATCACTGGTTCTTTATCCTGTTTGGGAGGGACTGGGGTCACCTTTGTTGTAGGAATCATTGATGGATACATATGTCTATCTAGAAATACTCACTCAAAATCTTTCTGAATCTCTTCACCAACCAGTTCATACTCTTTGTTCATGATATTAAGTATTCTTGTTTTGGTTCTGAGATGAGGTTTTACCAAATCTAGCAGTATAGTTTTTTCATCATGTGAGAAAACAGGGAGAAGATTGTCTAATGTTTCTTCTATAATCCTCATATCTTCTTCAATTTCTTGCCTTTTCAATACATCAAGTATTTTCCATACTTTGTCTGGTATGACTATTTTAAGTTCCAATACTGTCCTCTTAAACTTAATCATGTGAGAGATGATCATAGAATGAATTTCTAATTTTTCTATCTCTTGGTATTTTTCATAGACATTCTTGATAGATTCTATTCTTCCTTCATTAACAATTATGTTCTTAAGGACTGTTAGACTAGGTCTGAATCCTACCTCAAGAGGGGCTTGAGGTTCTTTAACTTGTTCCTTGTTGTCCTTGAGGATGGGTGACCTATGGTAACTTGCTTCCTCCTTTTAGTCAACTTACTTGGTACTGATGGTGGAGATGCTTCCAAGTCAATAGTAGTTGAGGGTGCAAATGTTCCTTCATCAGATTTCTTCATCTTCTTCTTGGGGATATCATCATATTTTTCCATTTTCACCTCTGCAACACTTTTCTCAAGTTGTTTTGCAATCTTAGCTTCCCTAGCCTTATCTAGGTCTTCTTGAGTGACACCATGAACTCTTAGGATGTTAGATGTAATCCTTGATGCCTTTCTTTTATTGTCTGCACTGTATAAGATAGAATCAACTTGATTTGTCTTTTCTCTGTAAGTACCCCATCTAGGTTCATTAGGGTCCTTAGGTGCAGATAAGAGGAATTGTGCATATCCTTCCAAAATTTGTTCTTCAACTTCATATCCAAGTAGGTGAATCCATTTTGTTCTAGGTTCAACTGCCTCCATGCAAGTATAGTTAGTTTCCACCATGAAGCATATGGTGTCTTTGTATTTCTCAACTATCTTCTCTGATAATCTAAACTATTCTGCATTTTGATCCTGAATGTTTTTATCTCCATATCCATGGAGTCCTTAGCACTACTCTCTGATGTAGCCTTTAATGAAATTTGTGACATGGTAGGTTTACTCCTGTCTAGGAAAGGTTAGCAACTTTACCAACAATGTGAAAGTATAGATAGATGATCAAAGATCCAAGTCTAAATATCTTTCTCTTGTCATGCTTGATAGCTCTAATGTTGTCAATCAGTTGTGTGTGCAATATCTCACATAGATTTTACTGAGTATTATCCTTTACCATCTTTATTGCTGCCAGGACAGTAGCTGCAGATACACTATTCAATCTGCTTGCATGCTGGGACTTATAACCTAGTATTATAGTGACCAATTTGATGTCATTTTCCTTAATGGGATCAACAGTCATTCAATGTCTATCACTCCTGGATAAGAATTCTTGTTCAACCTGCTTCTTAACATCCTTACCAGTGGGAAGAACTGGTCTAGTCTTAGGAAGTCCAGTCATATCATGAATTAGGTCTGCATTAATGGAGATAGGAAATTCACCAATCCAATATAGGTCATCATGTATCCTTCTCAATAGGATTTTAACCCATTATGGCTCATAGAACTCGTGCGTGTTAGAATACTCAAAGATAGGGTTGTTAGTGAGATGTGCGCATTCATCTTTGAATGAATAGTCTGGTTTCATCATCGAAGCCATAAGAGTTGCTATGCTATTATCCCCAATGGTTTCCTTCTTGCAATAGATGTATGCACGTATGTCTTCTACATGCACGACTCCTAGCGGAGCCTTGGAAAATTCCCCTTCTACATCATCTAGTATAGACTTGAATGGATGCTTCTTAAACATGAATCTCTTCCTTTCAGCAATGTCAAATACTACAGGGGTTACTATACTTACTTTTTGATTGATTAAATAGGGTTTCATTGCAATTCTAAAATGACGTGACTACTACGGTTCTATTTCAACTTCAATTCATTCACCAACCAACCAAATCATTAACCTTTACTACTTTGATGCTAAGATCTCCTGTGCTCTCTGAGTGCTCAATCTCAAATGCAAAGTGAGGATTAAAGATCTTTTACAATCTTATATAAAGGATTATTGCATTTAATGCTCGTTGTCATAAAGCGGTTTGCATAGAGAATTTCAATCTTTTCTTCTATCACTGTTCAAGCTATGCGTCCATGCATACTTCCCCAATTTGTCACCAAATACATGAATCCATAGGCGCATGCTCAGAGGTGAGTATACCAGCCGCGTAGGGGTTCAGAGCTAGAATAGCTCCCCCTAAGACCATGAGGGTCAACTAACCAGAAGTAGAAGGTGTGTCCAGTATGGATGCATCTACTACTTTGTTCTCTTCATTATCCTTATTTACTTCAACCCAAATTTTATCTGAATCAGCTTTAGCTTGTATAAACTTAACTTCTCCTGATTCTTCAAATAGTGACTTTTTAGGATTCTCTTGTCTCTGTGCTCTTGACCTGCAAAACCTTGAGATGTGTCCAGCTTTGCCACATGAGTGACAAATGATAGGAGGGTTGATGTCATTATTCATCATGCTACACTTCTTGGCTAAGTGTCCATTGTAATTATATATCTGACATGTAATGTTCTGCAAGTTTCTTTGAATTTGATTTTTCTAATTGTATTGAGTCATATTTCTTTGGTTCTGTTGTGACTGATTTATTTGACTTGTTCTGAAATGTATAGCCTTCTGACCAAACTTATTACAAGAGTAACAATAACCATTGAAAGGTCTTACCTCTTTACAATCTCTTTCCAAGTGGCCATGCTTGTTACAGACATAACAAGTATGGTTAACTACCTTGTGTTCATCTTTGGGTGGTTTTGCTTTAGTCTCTTCAAGATTTTCAGTTTTCTTTGCTTCTGCAGATTTTGTTTGAGCTTTCTTTCTTTCTTGTATTAAATTGATCTCAATTTAAGCTACACTGTATCCAACACCAGTAGTATCACCTTTTAGCTTCTGTGCATAAAGTTGTGATTGAATTAGATTAGAACTTGTGTGTAGTTTATCAATCTTGTCTTTTGCTTCTATTAATTTAGATTCCATATTTTTCTTAATGTTTTCTAACTCCAATATTTTCATGTTTGCTTGCATAAGTTCATCATCTAATTGTTTACTCTCTTTGGTATTGTCTTCAATAGTTGTTAGGCTATTTGTAAGTTGTTCATTCAGATCTTCAATCTTATCTTTTAAAGACATGTTCTCTTCATTCAATTTCTTGACCATTTTTCCCAAATCATTTGTGGAGCAATCTTTCAAATATTTTCTTAATTTCTTGATAAGCATTTGGGATCCATCAACCTTTAGTTTTAGTTCTTCATTTTATTTTTTAGATATGTCAAGATCATCAAGGGCTGCTTCAAGATTATTTTTCAGATGTTTAGCTTTTGCTGAATCCATGATCTCCTCAAGTGGTTAAACTTTCTTTCAGAGTACTAGGGCTCTGATACCAATTGTTGGAAACACTGAGAGGGGGGTGAATCAGTGTTTAACTAATTATTCTATTTCAGCAATTTGAATCATAAATCAAATAGACAACATATGAATCATAACACAATAACTCATAACACCAGATATGTTTACGGGGAAACCTTGATCAGAAGAAAACCTCGGTGGGAATTAATACCCATAAATGATTGTACTAGTATAATGAACCTGTTAAAGTTCCTTTGCCCTGTTAGGAGCAGTCTTTACAATGCAAGTACAATGACCTAGTTAAGGGTATGACCCTGTTAGGATTCTTTACAAAAACCCTGTTAGGGGTGAGGACTCACTGTCGAAGAGCTCACTACTCAATTAAAGAAGTCTACAACCTCCTGAAGATAGATATGCACTATATTTGAAATTTGAACTGCTGAAGTGACACGACCGTCTGATCAGTTCCTTTTATGCGCTGATGCTTTGATCTCTTAAAAGACTTTATCTCATACTGATTAGTTCATACTTCTCTTCATTTTCTTTGCTCTGCATATTCTCAACTCTTACATTTCTTACAAGAATGCATATTAAGTATATATACATAGTCAATAGACGCGACCAAAAACAAGACCTTAGTCAGCCCAAAAACTTTATACATAATGCTTCCAAGAAAATTGGCTTAAGCGTGTTTATAATAATGTTTAAGACATATTTACTAACTTATTACAATAGGCGCATAGCCTTTACAAAACAAAATATTATACGCTAATCCAAAAAAATGAGGTCAGCTCCATACTCTTTTCTCTGAATTGTTAGTGCACTTAATCTTTCTGTAACTTTTTCATACTGTCATTCTGTACCATGTGTGTACAGGGTAAACATAAAAATATATCATAGAGCTTAATTATGAATACACATATCCTAATTTGATCTTACACATGTGCGCTGGTACTCTCATCGACTGCATAACTTTGTTCTGTTTTGTCTTCTATACTTGGTCATTTTTGTCTTCCAAGTTTACTTGACAAAACTTCATATGACTTTGTTGCCATAATGACAACACAAAATAAGTCATATACATTCAGATTGTCAACTTTCCAACAACCTTATCATAGTATTTTCCAATTTTTAGATTCACAAAACATTTCACTCACTATTAATGTATGTTCATCCTTGATCCATGAGATCTGATAGGGTTTCAGATGTTTCATCCTTCCAACTAAAAATTTGTAAGCATTTCCTCAAATGCTAGATTCTCTGAGCTTCCGCTGTCAATAATGACCTTCCAAAATTTATCTGCAACTCTACATCCGGTCTTGAACAAAAAAAATTTGACAGGATCTTTCTTATCCTTCTCACTCCATAGTATCCTTTGGATCATGAGATTTCCTTCCTTTTCAGCTTCATCAGGCGACTCTTCTTGGACCAAAGCATTTCTTCTATTGCCAATATTTTTTCTTTCATGTGTACATTCAAAGGATTTATTTCCTTCCTCACCATAATTGTAACAAGTTACTTGGAATCCTCTTCTGCTATATCCACCTCTGGAGTAATTTCCTCTTCCTCAGTATGAACTTCCACCTTTCCATTCAGTCTTTCCTTTGTCTTGAGATGTGTCTAAAATTGACTTGTCTGGTTCAGATCTATTATTTTCACCATGAGATCTACCTCTTCCTCTAGGGAATCTACCACCTCTTCCTCTTTGTCTTTGTTCATATCTTTTGTTCAGCTTTTTGGGCTAATTGATATGCCTCTTCAATGCTTTCCATCTTAACCAATCTAATCTCATCTTGTATAGAACTCCTCAAACCATTCAGATATCTTGCTACTCTTTCCACTTCATCTTCAACATGTCTAGATCTTACGCCCAATCTATAGAATTCCTCAGTATATTCTTTCATAGGTTTATCCTTCCACTTTAAGCTTTGCATTCACCTAATCAAGTTAATCTGATAATCACAAGGTAGAAACTTGCCTTTCAATTTGTTTACCATCTTATCCCATACCTTGATTTTTCCTTTACCATTCTTCTTTTGATCCAATTGCAGATGTTCCCACCATAAGGATGCATGACCCTTCAGCTTTGTGCTTGCAATCTTCACTTTCTTATCCTCTGATACATTCTCATACTCAAAATACTTTTCCATCTCAGGTATCCAGTCAATCACATCAGAATCCAATTTTCCACTATACTCAGGAGGATTAAACTAAGGTGTGGATTTCAAACTTGTCAAGGCTCTCAGGAATCTTTCTTCTTCCTAGTCCATCACAGGTGCAGGTGCAGCTTCACCTTGAACCTCTTCCAATTTATCATCACTAACATCCTCAAGATGTTTTCCTCTACACTGGGCTATCTCAACAACTTCCAATCTAGCATCCATCTATCTAATCATATCAGCTAGACCTATATATTCATTTCCTCTCCCACGAACCAACTTGAATCCCTCTGCAATTTTAGGTCAGATCGCAATCTGCTACCCCACACCAATATCACCAACTAGGGTTAGGGTTTACAAGAAGGAACTTAGATATCACCAATGCTCTGATACCACCTGACACAAGGAGGGCATGGTTATGGGGCCAAGGGCTATCGCAACCACCAAGACAACTTGCAGAAATAGCAATGCGGAAGCAACAAAAATAGTGAGAGAAGAAACAATAGAGATCCTTTATCATTAATTGATCAAACTCATTACATGTTGGGTTGTAAGGCCTTCCCAGTTTCGGCCATATATTCAATGAATTACATAATGATAGTCAAACATGTAGGTCATATACCTACCTTCAGATAATATAATCCTCAATCTTCTATTTTTCTAAAAATTGATAAGAAATGCCTAAACTAAGAACATAGAAACAAATGTATATTAGAGTCCACCAAAGAGGTCGGCACTCAAATTCATAGAGAAACCTAGATTTAGGTCCACACAGATCCCAATGAGATACCCCACATTAATTCAACAATGAAAATTAAATGTAGAAGTCGACCAGATCAGGATAAACATCTCAGGAAGATGATCACCAAAAATTAGCAATCATCAGTAAGGACATACCTGAGCATCACACAACCCGTCGGTAAAGAGATCACTAAAATTCGTTGGTAAAGACATACCTGAGCATCAGAAAACCCGTCGGTAAAGAGATCATTGAGGCCCGTCGGTAAAGCAAGAACCCGAGCAACAGAAAACAAACTACAAATCAAAAGTAAACATCTTTTTGGTTGAGCAGGATTGCCAAGGACCCAAGATGCTCCTACATAAAAAACACATCTAGGGCGGGCTCACAACCTTAGCCTACAGATATAGTAAGCTAGACATGGGATACATAGGGGCATCTTAGATAACACTTGGTTGATAATTTCTTAGATCAGTCATGTACCATATGAGATGAAAAGTTTGATGTATCATACACATGTATTATTTATTCATTAATTAATTCAAGGAATACTATATTGTTTCATACATTGATGTACCTCTATATGTACTATGAACTATGGATAGACTGATTATTTTTCAGAGACATTTTATGATATTTGCAATGGAGGTTCAATGGTGCAACATGTGTATATGTACTTTTAAGTTTTATGATTCATGTATTATGGTATATGTATGGATGCAATGATATGTACACTCGTAATTTAATGGATTTGATGTTAGCATGTAAGCAATGATGTATATGTATGCAATGTGAATGATGATAACAAGCTTAAATAGACACGATCTTAAATGTTGATATAAATGAAAATGAACTAAGTGAATATGCAAATAAACAAAAATGATAATATAAATCACATTGCAGGGTAATGAAATTGGGGAGAGTCTTATCAACAACAACATTAACAAAAAATTAGGAAAACTAAACTGGATTTTGATGAACTATAACTGATTGAATGTTTGAAGATGTTAATTTTATGATCATAGAGACATAAGAAAGTTAATGCAAGACATTAAATCAGTTAATGTATTGTATTTTCATTGATGTCAACTTGATATAATTTGTATGGTCATGGACATATTGATAAAAGACTTCAAAGAACTGATGAATCAAAGGCTATGCTATCAGTAATGCATATAAGTCAAGTATTCACAAATTGATTGTATACACCGATGGAGTGCACATCGACAGTCAGAGTAAAAGAGAAAAGTCACAGTGTTACCCGACGAGCAAAATGCAAAGCATTACTGACAAGAAAAGTCATAGTGTTGCCCAACGATAAAAGCACAGTGCAACCCAATGGACAGGATTACAGTGTTGCCTGATGGACAGAGATCCCGAAGACAACTAAATTCACACCGACAAAACAACCAGTTATCACCAATGACTAACTAAAGTATTGACTGACAGAACAGAGAGTTCAGAAATGACAAAATGCTTAGCTGTCAAAAGCTAAAAATATACTTAACTAATACTTATCATTGTTTTAATCAAAAAGATAAAGTTGGAGATAAGTAAAGGATTTAAAGTTGCTTTGTCTAGTTGGCAAGAAGATCTCTACGAGATAAAACTAGATTTTTGCTTTAAATCTAATTGGCAAGAATTGTGGATCACGCCAAGATCAAGAAAGCCAAGAAACGGTGAAATCATGTCTATATAAGAGACAAGCTTATTCATTATGAATAAGGGGACTGATAAGAGAATAGATGTTGAAGAGATTTTGAAGCAGAAGAAAGTCTTCATTTAGACCCGGTCAATCAAGCTGAGGAAAGAGCTAAATTCTGTAGACACCGACGAACAGAGATACAGCATCATAGAGCAAAATAGTGTGGAGAAAAGGTATTGAATTGATAACATTGATCAAAAAGGTAATGCACTTACAATAGATCTAAAAATCTGCAATTCAAGTTTTATATGTGAACAGATCAATTTACTATTTCAGTTTAACCATTGAAGCATCAAGTCTCTTAATCCAGCAGGACTTAAAAGTCTTTTTTAATTGAGATACATCCCAAGGAGTATCAAAAAGTTTGATTATACAGAGTAGCATTGGATATGCCCAATACCTATTGACAGACCAAGTGAGTGTTTGATCAAGGATGGTAGCATTAGATGTCAGATACTAAGTGACAAACTATTCTTTAAAATCCTCTAACAAGGTCACACCTAACAGTGTGTTGTGTAACCTTTAATAGGGTTGGCTCTTAACTGAGCTCACTTTAGAAGAGTGAAAATTTGGGGTACCTGTCCCAGTGGTTTTTCCCTTAATAGAGTTTCCATGTTAAAAATCCATGTATTAATGTGTCTATGAGTCATTACTTTATTGTTTTGCATTTCACTTAAGTAAATCTGGATTGATCGGTATACACTGGTTATTTACTGTGTTTCAGTAAATAGAAAGACTGTTTATCGTTAAATATACAGAAGAAGGTTTACAAAGCATTCGGACAAGTAGTAATTTGATATAAGTATTTCAAGGCATTCATCTTATAGGACTGAAGATAACTAGAGGTATATTTTTTTGGTACTAAGTTGGAAGGGTTGATTTAAGGACTAATTTTTGAGGCCACTGATTCACCCCCCTCTTAGTTATTACTAACAATTGTTATCAGAGCTTGTGTGCTTAGAAAGGGAGTTTAACAGCTCAAGCAAAAGATCACAAGATGAATAGATGAGATGTGCCCAAGTTGAACAAAGACAACTTTGCTTCATGGTAAAGCAAAATAAGACTCCACTTATCAGGTATTGGAAATGATGTTACTCAATACTTAGATACTAAATATGTGTTGCCCATAGGAGCACCCACAGTTGAACAAATGAGAGAGAAGCATGAGCACAACTGCATGATGATAGAGCTTGCTTCCTCACTCTCCGATGTTGAATTTGAAGATGTCAAAGCATGCACAACTGCAAAGTAGATGTGGGACAAATTGAAGCTTGTGCATGGTGGTGATAAAAATGTTTTGAGAGCCAAGGCAGAAAACCTTAGAGGAAAGTTTGACATTCTCAGAATGAAAGAAGGTGAAAACATCACACAATACACCACAAGAATCAAAGATGTATTCAATGCTATCCAAGGAGTTGGAGGTGTACTAGAGGAGGATACAGTGGTAAGTAAAATTCTAAGAACCTTACTACCTACTTATGCTATTAGAGTATCTGACATTCAAGAAATGAGAGCAGTAGCAAATAACAATGTTACTCTAGATAGTTTGATTGGAAGACTGATTTCATTTGAGATGAACAAATTTGATAATAGTGTCTTACCAAACATAAAGTCTGCATTCAAATCTTCTTTGAGAATAAGTAAATCAAGTCATAAACACACTATGAGAAAAGATAGTGAAAGTGAAAGTGAAGAAGATCTTGATGAAATTGAAGCACTTATGGCTAGAAGAATGGAGAGAGGAAAAGGTAAATACAAAGGTAAATTACCACTTGTATGTTTTAATTGTAAAGAGATTGGACACTTTGTTGCAAGATGTCCTAACAGAAAAAAAAGATGACAGAATTAATGACAGGTCATTTGAAAAGAAGTTTGACAGAGGTGATTACAAAAGCAATTGACAATCAAAAAGAAGAGATACCCAAGACTAGAAGGACAGAGGAAAGAAGGTTGGTTACCTAGCTAACTACAAAGATGAAGATACTAACACCGAATTTGATGAAGACATCAAGATGGTATTTGTAGCAATAAAAGATGATTCAGATGAAGATGAAGAAAGGTATGTAGAAACTACACTCATATCTAAAGTTGGAAAAAATGATGTCTGGATCATAGATAGTGGCTGCACTCACCATATGACTGGTGACAAACAAAATTTTGAGACTTTTGAATACTATAATGGTGGTTCAGTAAGAATGGGTAATGACACACCTTGTCCAGTTGAAGGTAAAGGAACTATAATGTTGAATAACTTGATAAAATGTGAAAATGCTTATTGGGTGAAAGGATTGAATTATAATCTATTGAGTGTTTCTTAGTTGAATAATTTAGGTCACAGAGTAGCATTTGAAAATAAGAAGGCAAAGATATTCAATAAATCAGGAAGTCTGATTGGTACTGGTGAGCAGACAAAAGGTAACTTATTCTATCTAAATGATACTGACACCACTTGCTTAATGGATAGAAACAAAGACATATGGTTATAGCATAAAAGATTGTGTCGTGTAAACTTTTACAACATGATAAAAATAAGAAGAAAAAGAAATGTAAGAGGCTTACCGATGATGATTAAGCCAGACAATATCATGTGCAAAAATTGTCAAAAAGGTAAGATGACAAAGTCTAGTTTCAAAAGAAAAACCCATACATCTGATGCCATTCTAGAATCAGTCCATACTGATCTATGTGGACCCATGAGGACAAAGAGTTACTATGGTGATAGATATTTTATTCTCTTTGTTGATGATTACTCTAGAATGATGACAGTAATGTTTCTAAAAGATAAATCTAAAGCATTCAAGATG
>MU223374.1:618530-657976 GCA_018584345.1 Thuja plicata | reverse complement strand
TTACTATGGTGATAGATATTTTATTCTCTTTGTTGATGATTACTCTAGAATGATGACAGTAATGTTTCTAAAAGATAAATCTAAAGCATTCAAGATGTTTAAATGGTACAAAGCAATGGTAGAAAAACAAAGTGGTAAAGAATTGAAATGCTTAAGATCAAATAGAGGAGGGGAATTTATTTCAGATGAATTCACTAAATTTTGTAATGAGCATGGAATCAAAAGACAGATCTCTACACCGAGAACACGGTAGCAAAATGGAATTGCTGAAAGAAGGAACAAATCCATTGTTGATTATGCAAGGACACTGATGATAGAGAAAGGAATCACCCAAATCTTTTGGAGGGAAGCTGTCAGTGCTGTTGTTTACACATTGAACAGAGAATAATTGAAGAAAGACACCAAGAAGACACCCTATGAGCTATGGTATGGTTACACACCCAATGTAAGTTACTTCAAAAAATTTGGTAGTCAATGTTATATCTTAAAATATGATATAAATGGAAAACTTGACTCCAAAAGTGATGAAAGAATCCTTCTAGGGTATTCCACCAAGAGCAAGGCTTATAAATGTCTCAATAAAGCCTCTAACAAAATTGTTGAAAGTGCAAATGTAAAGATAGATGAATTTGCAGAGAATAATGAAAAGGAAAGCACAAAAGAACTAGAGGACTACAACAGGTTTGTTTACAATGCAGAACCTGACACTCTACCCGAGCAACAATGTATAGCTCTCGAGCAACAAATTATTACACCCGAGCATTAGGCTACAAATACCGACAATCAGGAAATTGCTCAAGATGATGTACTAAGTGATGGAGATCAGAATGAAGAACAAATTGATGATCAAGCTGATAGACAAAGAATTGAACCTGTACTTTCCAGATATGTCAGAAGGAACCATCAATAGAACCAGGTCATTGGAGACAAGAAGGTTGGTATGAGAACCAAAAGTAAGTCTCTAAACACAAGATGTCTTATTTGTGACTTTGAAACAAAATCTGTCAATGCTGCACTAGATAATGAGGAATGGATTAGTGCTATGAATGAAGAAATTGAGCAGATTGAGAAAAACAAGACATGGAAACTTGTACCAAGACCAGATGACAAGAATGTCATTGGTACAAAATGGATATTCAGGAATAAACTAAATGAGAATGGAGAAGTCACCAGAAACAAAGCAAGACTAGTATGCAAGGGGTATGCACAAGAAGAAGGGATTGACTATGGAGAGACCTTTGCACCTGTTGCTAGGCTAGAAGGAGTAAGATTATTACTTGCTTATGCTGCATGTAAAGGATTCAAGGTATACCAAATGGATGTCAAGTCTGCAATCCTAAATGGAATACTTGAAGAAGAGGTATACATTGAACAACCAGAAGGGTTTGTTGATCTAGACAAGAGGAACATGGTATGTAGATTACACAGCCTTATATGGATTGAAACAAGCACCCTGAGCTTGGTATGAAAGGCTTCATTCCTATATTATAACTATTGGATTTGTAAGAACTAGTGAAAATAGTAATCTTTATTTGAAGGAAGATAATGATGCTAACATTTTGATTGCTGAGATATTTGTTGATGACATCATATTTGAAGGCAATGATATGCTATGTAAATCATTTGCAAATGAAATGAGAAAAGAGTTTGAGATGTCTATATTTGGAGAGATCAAGTTCTTTCTTGGTCTATAGATCATGCAACAAGATGAAGGTATTTTCATTACACAATCCAAATACATCAAACAAGTGCTGAAAATATTCAAGATGGAAGATTCCAAACCAATTGGAACACCGATGGAAATTGTATGTAAGCTGACAGAGTAGGACAAGTCATCAGAGGTAAATCAGACTTTGTATAGATCAATGATTGGAAAACTCATGTATGTTGTACATACTAGACCAGATATTGCACATGTAGTAGGAATAGTTGTAAGATTTTCTACTAATCCCAGGGAATCACATATGACTATTGTGAAAAGAATCCTAAGATATTTGAAGAATACCAAGGAATATTTCTTATGGTATAGAAGAGAAGGAAAATGTGAACTTAAGGTCTTTACCGACGTTGATTGGGCTGGAAATATTGATGATCGAAAGAGCACAACTAGAGGAGCATTCTTTATGGGTGACAGACTTGTTACATGGATCAGCAAGAAGCAAGGATGCATCTCCCAGTCTATTATAGAAGCAAAGTATGTTGTCGATGCTACAAACTGCTCAAATATTGCATGGATCAAACAGTTATTGGAAGGTATGCATACGAAAATTCTTGAACTAGTAATTATCTATTGTGACAATACCAGTGCAATAAACATTTCCAAGAATCCAGTCATGCATGATAAGACAAAGCATGTTGCTATCAAGTATCATTATTTGAGAGAACACTTTCAAGCAAAGGAGGTGATACTTGAGTATGTGCAATCATAGGAACAATTAGCTTATATCTTCACCAAGCCACTGCCCAAGGATGCATTTGAGTACTTGAGAAAGAGACTAGGGGTCAGACCCTTGTCTACTAGTCAGTAAAATGACTAAAAGGCTACATCAGCATGCATACTATCATAATATCATTCATGTTGATGCAAGAAAAGAGGTGGACTTCAAAGATACATCTATACACAGCAAGGTATTTATCTACTCTAAGCACCAGAATTGTTGTATTGCTGATGGATTGGGAAATTCAAGGAGTATATTATGGATAGAAAGGATTTGTTTGGCATTACTGTCAAAATATTTGTTTGGCATTGTTGTCAAAGGGACATATTATATCCATTATCACCTCAGGGAAAGATTATATCCCTCAAGGAGAGATTATATCCATCACATTATCCAAAGGGAGAGTACATACAAAGGGAGAGAATTGTTGACAAGAGACATCAAAAGAAAAGAGAATAGTGAAAGGGAGAGAGTTTGACACAGGAAAAGAACACATCACATCAAAGAAAGAAATACTCTACATCTATCCAATAAAGGGATTGAAGATAGAGAGAAAGCTACAATAATCAAATCTAAGCTATATAAGCTTACCGAGGACCATATATTTGTATCAATTATAGTACATAAGATTGGTAGTTTGATGAACTTCAACTGTTATATTTTATATTGTATTAGTAATAATATAGTGTGATAATGTAGTGTGTTGCCATCAATGCCAAAGGGAGAGATTGATGAACTATAACTGATTGAATATTTGAAGATGTTAAGTTGATGATCATAGAGACATAAGAAAGTTAATACAAGACATTAAATCAGTTAATGTATTGTATTGTCATTGATGTCAACTTGATATAATCTGTATGGTCATGGACATATTGATAAAAGACTTCAAAGAACAGATGAATCAAAGGCTATGCTATCAGTAATGCATATAATTCAAGTATTCACAAAGTGACTATATACACCAACGGAGTGCACACCGATGGTCAGAGTAAAAGAGAAAAGTCACAGTGTTACCCAACGAGCATAATGCACTGCATTACCGATGAGAAAAGTCACAGTGTTGCCTAACAAGCAAAGCATAGTGCAACCCGACGAACATAATTACAGTGTTTCCTGACAGATGGAGATCCCAAAGACAACTAAATTCACACTGACATAATAGTCAGTTATCACCAATGACTAACTAAGTATTGACCAACAGAACAGAGAGTTCAAAAATGACAAAATGCTTAGTTGTCAAGAGCTAAAAATATACTTAATTGATACTTATCATTGTTTTAATCAACAAGATAAATCCAGAGATAAATAAAGGATTTAAAGTTGCTTTGTCTAGTTGGCAAGAAGATCTCTATGAGATAAAATTGGAGTTTTTCTTTAAATCTAATTGGCGATAATTGTGGGTCACGCCAAGATCAAGAAAGCCAAGAAACAGTGAAATCATGTCTATATAAGAGACAAGCTTATTCATTATGAATAAGGGGAGTGACAAGAGAATAGATGCTAAAGAGATTCTGAAGGAGATGAAATTCTTCATTCTGACCTGATCAATCAAGCTAAGGAAAGAGATAAATTCTGCAGACACCGATGAACAAAGATACAACATCACAGAGTAGGACAGTGTTGAGCAAAGGTATTGAATTGATAACATTGATCAGAAGGTAATGCACTTACAATAGATCTAAAAATCTACAATTCAAGTTGTATATATGAACAGATCAATTTATTGTTCCAGTTTAACTATTGAAGCATCAAGTCTCTTGACCGAGCAGGACTTAAAAGTCTTTTGTAATTGAGATACATCCCAAGGAGTATCAAAAATTTTGATCATACAAAGTAGCATTGGATATGCCCAATACCTATTGACAGGACAAGTGAGTGTTTGATCAAGGATGGTAGCATTAGATGCTAGATACTAAGTGAAAAATTATTCTTTAAAATCCTCTAACAAGGTCACACCTAACAGTGTGTTTTGTAACCTTTAACAGGGTTGGCTCTTAACCACGCTCACTTCAGAATAGTGAAAATTTGGGGTACCGGTCCTAGTGATTTTTCCCTTAACAAGGTTTCCATGTTAAAAATCCATGTGTTAATGTGTCTATGAGTCACTACTTTATTATTTTGCATTTCACTTAAGTAAATCTAGATTGATCGGTATACACTGGTTATTTACTATGTTTCGGTAAATAGAAAGACTACTTATCAGTAAACATACATAAGAAGGTTTACAAATCATTCCGACAAGTAGTAATTTGATATAAGTATTTCAAAGAATTCATCTTATAGTACTGAAGATAACAAGAGGTATATTTTTGTGGTACTAAGTTGGAAGGGTTGATTAAGGATTAATTTTTGAGGCCACTGATTCACNCCCCCCCCCCCCCCCATCTCACTTATTACTAATAGATTTGACCTTGGTCACATCATCCATGTAGAGATAGTGGCCAAAAGTGTTGCCAATCCAACAAAATAATATGCTTGTCCCAAAATTCCAATGGGAGCCCCAACATACAAAGCCATAAATATGCAGCAAGATCAAATCATAGTTTTCATTTGTAGAGGGAAAGATAATTCTTTTCATAGGCCTAGAACCCTATATGGAAAAAAATCAAATCCAAATTCATAATAAATGTAAATAGGAATAGGGTGCAATATATTACACTAATTGAAACACTTCCTTTGAACCTCCATTTCTGAGACGCCCATTTTATTACCATAATAATGATTGGTTTAAAGGAGAAAAATGTCCTCACCAAGGTATTGTTCATCGAGGAAACAATACAATAAACCACTGAGTCCAATAAAAAAGTGGTCATGCCTTCCTCCATTTGCAAAAATTCTAGAATAAATTATTTCTTAACCTATTTATGTTTGTCTCCCACAAGTGCCTTCTTCCACCCATCAGGCTAAATGTCACTTTTTGTGTGCACAAGTTGTGACTTGTCATAGACCACATCAGGTGTATTAGTCCCATGATTAGGAGAAGAGACTCCCTCATGATGTTGTTCATCCCCAAGATTTTGAATAGTCACACCTGTTGGTTCCCAAAATCGCAGATTGGAAATCCAAGAGCTTTTGCCAATTCTCCTAGATTGCTTCAATCAGTATTGGCCAACAAACGGGAATAGTCCAATTCTCCTGCACTTCAAGCTTCGCTAAACCTAGGCAGGTAAAACCTCACCCCAAACACAAAGGTGTCTTTATATAGAAAATTTAAACTTGTTTGATTTCTCAAGGTGTCAAATATTCCTTAATACTGATCAGAATAAGAAAATACACTTCTTACTTGTGCTTAAAATTTATGAACACTTACGAATGCTTTGTAAACATAATTTGTATTTGTGTCTAAGGAAAATACTTCGGGTACCATATAATATAATTCACAAGGATGAAATGAAAGAACTTCAATGCTCATACAACCGTAAAAAATCCTTCTTTGATGAAATACATAGGCCAGTCCCTTATCCAACTAATTGGGTGGAATGTAGTGAAGCTTTGTTTGAACCCTCATGTACACTCTGTTATTCAATTTTAGATTCTCTCCCCTATGACATCAAGGATGAATTGATGATAATATTTGTTTTATTCTAAAATAATTTTAATTCCTTGGTAGAAAATTAATTAGACAAGGATTTGCATAGATGAAAAAATTTTATGCAACCCTTGATGTTCAAAAACTAATATTAAAAGACTTCAATTTTCTGACATCCAACAATAAAGAGAAAACTTTGTATAACTGAATATGCAAAGGACCAATCCAATCAAAAAAAAAAAGAACTTACTTCTTCAATCTTGGATAGGAAACAGATTTTATTTGTATTAATAAAAAAAGTCAATACAAATTGATTTACATTTTCGTTGCAGTCACCATCCATGTTGTCTTTTTTAGCACCCATTTTCTTATCTCCTTTTTTATATATCTCTCTCTACATGGTCTTGATATCCCTTTTATACAATACAAAGAGATGCAACAAGATAAGGACCGTTACAAAATGTCTATTCTAAACTAAAACTGTATTTTAGGTAGTAATTACAATCTTTATATCTAATTCATAGGAAATTAACTCCATTCAATTGAAGTATCCCAAGCATTTCCATCACTTCATCGTCAAGATAATTGTCAACCCAACCATTTTCATTCATGTGGAATTCCTGTGCAAGGTCGTGCAACTCAGCTTGATCCTGCTCTGCTTCTAAATTGTACATGTTACACTCATATGTTGCATAACTAGTTCTGAGTTCCTAGGCCATTGTCATTAGACTGTTAAGCAGGTATAGTTGATCTACTTGTATCCCTATCAGATCAGGTTGCATCACTTGATTTGGATTTTCATTCCAAGGATCAAAAATTGTTGGTAAACCCATCCTCTCGCTTGAAATTCAAATCTATTGTACTCATCTCAGTTTTTATCCACTTATAGAAACATTTAAGGAGTTTACCACCTTCCAAAACACGTAATTCCATTTCCTCATTAAATGCAATCATGATCAATTGGCCTCACACACTTAAATTTAATTTCTTTGTATCATACATTTTCTAGGGAATGACAATCATGTCTTGTCCATCCCGGAGTACATATCCTTGATTATTATTTTAAACCTTCCGCTTAACTTAGAGGATAATTAGTAATATAACACAACTTCCCGTATGTATTTCCATATCCTTAATAGAACCTTTAAATCTACTCAACAATCACTTTAGTTAAATGAGAGCCATTCTTTTAACTTTGTATCTCAGATTAATCTTATAAATATATTTGGTGATCTTGAAAGAGATTTTCTTTATCTCTTTTATAAATAATGCCCATTTAATTCTTGAGACATTTCAAGCATGATAAATTTGCCATTGTACTTCATTTATTAATTCAACCATCCTCGGTCTTTTTTCCATTTCACAATTCATTTAAAAGGTTCTTCGCAAAACAATGAAAACTCGTTGTTTCGCTTACCTTATTATCGCCATTTACGAAATAGAGAAATTTTTCCATTTCACAACTGCTACTTCTTTGGCCCACAAAATAGCAAAAAATGATTCTCTTTTGCATATAATTTCAAATGTTATCTCTCCATCGTGCCTTTGTCTTTGAAACATTAACACCAACAAATAATTTTGATCTTTCTAGTTGGGAAAATTTCAATGTTCCAACAGTGGCTCTTTCTAGGGACATATACCCCTATGGGTATAGTGAGAATTAAGTTATGTCTAGAAGAATAAGATGAAATGTCAATAAATTGGGTTATAGAGTCACAGTACAGAATTTACATCATAACAATTTGGCAGCCCTAGGCCACCAAACTGCAAAAAAAAACATTTGCCTATGTCAAAAATATTGTTTTCATCACATTCCATTAACATCAATCTGAAAATAATACTGAGATATGTTTGATAAAATATGTTTACACTTCCCCCTAGCCAACTGAATTTGCCTTTTTTGAAAATGGGTATCTTCAAATTATATACATACTCCTTGTAATATCTTTCCTTATCATGTAGTCCACAGTCATATGCATTACAACATCCTCTGTTATCAATTTTTTTGTTGTGCATAGATATTTTCATCTCTGACTTAGACTGACATCATGTTTTAATCCTATGAAAGGGATAGATGCAAAATTTCAAAGCTTTATATTTAGTGTTATTGTCACTATTCTGACTACGACAACTTTGCAAAAGCATACCTTTTTATGAAAGTCTATGACTTCCACCACTGCTAAAGCTATCATAGTATCAGAGTCTAAAACATCACTTATTTTATTGATTGCATCTTCTGATAATATTTCCATGCTTTCAACATTGTGTTGTTCATCTTCAAAACAAGGTACATTGCTGCAGCTTTCCTCTAGATTTTCTGAAGTTTCATCATGAAAAATACCTTGAAGAATATTGAAATTACCTTTAGGTTTTCCTTCTTTAATATGTTGCGAATATTACATATATTTATTACATGCATCATCCTTTTGAGTGTCATCATGTGTTTCATCAACCATGCCAGTATCTTCATTATCTCCATAAATTTCCTCCTCTTGCATGTGTATTGATTCACTAGTCTGTTTGTTTTGGTGGACTAAGAAAAAATTTGCACCATTTCTCTGAACATGTTTCTGATATTCAATGTCTAATAAATCTAAAATATCATCTACACTAAGGAGACCCTCTCCATTATTATCATAATCAATTATTTTCATTTCCATACAAATCCCACCATTTATGAAATCTTCTTCATATTCATTTTTTTTAACATACATGTCATCATGGCTCTCTAGTATGGATGCCTTTTTATCTTCTACATGACTAGTGCACACATCTTCCTTATTTAAATTTGGAACATCACTAGAATCATCTTCTAAGATGCCTTCATATATAATTCTGATAAGAATTCTTACCTGAGGATTATAAAAAAATCCCTAATTCATGCATTTTATCTGGTAATGAAGGTTTTATATCCACGTGTATTTCTTTATAGCTATTAAACATCCTCATGAATACTTATGTTGTAGTTTCATCTTCATGCCTCCTTATATTTATAAATCCATCTAAAGAAGACATACAAGAATCTTTTTCTAGAGTATAATTCAGACTATTTTTTTTATTATGGAGCATATATTTTTCTTCTCCTCATCTACATTTATTTCACATGTCCTATCGACACATGAATTGTTTCTTTCCTTCACCTTCTCTTCTCTGATGAATTCTCCCGATGTGTCAATAAATGTATGCTTGAGTATCTAGGATATGTACCTGCCTATGGAATCATCATTCTCTTCATATATATTGAAATATGAATCTACACAAGACTCTAAATCCATCGTATGATACTGAGATTCTTCTTGTGTATACAAATATTCCTCCTTCAATTATGCGATGAAACTCACTAAAAACCATTGCTCAAACTCTCTCCACAATGGGAGGCTCTATGTAGGAAGAGATTCGTATGTTTTTCTTGCATAATCCTTTAAATTCCTGACGAATAATTTCATCACATAGTCCTCTACACAAATCTTATGATTTTCTATAAATGTGTATATTGCATCCAAATGCTCAAGTGTTGGTTCATCCCATTCCCCATGAAACTCTGGTATAAGTTGTGAAAGTTTAGGGAATAGCTTATTAGGAATACATTGAAATCTTCTAAGATCTAATGACCTAATGCCATCGGGAACAAATAGTTTTCTCTGAAATGGTTGCTTATTTTGGTACATTCTGAATATTTGAACTTGTAGTAACTTCTTTCTTTATACATTAGGTTCTTTTCAATAGAGTCACCACCTCTTTCAAAGAGGAAAAATTTACTTATCTCCTTCTGGGTCTTCTCCCTCAGTAGAATCATCAACTGAAAAAAAAAAATTTGAATAATAGAGTCGCCACCTTCTTGTTAGAAGGAAAACCTTAGTTTTCTCCTGAAACCTTTCTCCTAGTAGAGTCTGTCTTTATCATCAGAAATTCTAAAAATTGTTCAGATAACAATTCCCTAGTAGAGTCAGCAAATTATTTTGTAACTCGGATGAGGCAAACCAAACAATCCAATCTTTAGCAAAGCACCAGAGCTTCTAGGTGCACTTTAGATAATGTTCTCATGAACAATCCCCAGTAGAGTTGCCAATATGTTGGTTCTCGAAACCACAGATTGGAAATCCAAGAGATTTTACCAATTATCCTAGATTGCTTCAATCAGTCTTGGCCAACAAACGGGAATAGTCCAATTCCCCTGCACTTCAGGATTTACAAAACCTAGGAGGGTAAACCCTCATCCCACACACAATGGTGTCTTTATATAGATAATTTAAACTCATTTGATTTCTCAAGGTGGAAAATATTCCTTGAGACTAATCAGAATAAGAAAATACACTTCTTACTTGTTCTTAAAAGTTATGAACACATGAATGCTTTGTAAACAAAATTTGTATTTGTGTCTAAGGAAAATAATTCGGGTACCATATAATATAATTTGCAAGGATGAAATGAAATAAATTCAATGCTCATACAACCATAAAAAAACCTTCTTTGATGAAATACATAGGCCAGTCCCTTATCCAACTAATTGGGCGGAATGTAGTCAAGCTTTGTTTGAACTCTCATGTACACTCTGCAATTCAATTTTGGATTCTCTCCCCCATGACATCAAGGATGAATTGATGATAATATTTATTTTAGTCTAAAAGAATTTTAATTCCTTGGCAGAAAATCAATTAGACAAGCATTTGCATAGATGAGAAATTTGTATGCAACCCTTGATGTTCGAAAACTAATATTAAAAGACTTCAATTTTCTGACATTTAATAGTAAAGAGAAAATTTTGTATAACTAAATATGCAAAGGACCAATCCAATCAAAAAATAATGAACTTACTTCTTCAATCTTGGACAAGAAACAAATTTTCTATGTATTAATAAAAAAAAGTGAATACAAATTGATTTACATTTTCGTTGCAGTCTCCATCCATGTTGTCTTTTTACAGTACCCCTTTTCTTATCTCCTTTATAATATGTGTGTGTGTGTGTGTGCACGTGCGTGTGCGTGCGTGCATGCGTGTGTGTGTGTGTGTGTGTGTGTGTGTGTGTGTGTTTATATATATATCTACACTATCTTGATATCCCTTTTATATAATACAAAGGGATGCAACAAGCTAAGGACCGTGACAAAATGTCTATTCTAAACTAAAACCCTATTTTAGGTCATAATTACAATCTTTATATCTAATTCATAGGAAATTAACTCCATTCAGTTGAAGTATCCCAAGCATGGCCAACACTTCATCATCAAGATCATCATCGACCCAGCCATTTTCATTCATCTGGATTTCCCATGCAAGGTCATGCAACTCAGCTTGATCCTGCTTGGCTTCTAACTTGTACATGTCACACTCATATGTTGCATAACTGGTTTTGAGTTCCCAAGTCATTGTCATTGGGTTGTTAAGTAGGTCTAGTGTTACTCCAATTATGCATTGAATTCATCATTAATATTCAAGCATTCATTTTGGACAGTTGGTATTAGAGTCACAAATAGGATAGTCGGCATAATCACCAAAGTAAAGAGTTAACCAAGACCACTGATCACGCCCAGAGTTAACCGAGTGCAGTGATAACTGAACAAGACCGGATTATACCAAGTTGTAATCTACACCAAGCTACACAGTATAACCAAACAATAGTATAACCAAGATACACATTCTACACCAAGCACCGAGAGACAACATTAACCGAGTGGACCAGAGGCCACATAAAAGTTTGTTATGGCACATCATTCTAGGTAAAAACTTTTTTGCATACCTAGATAATGGTTTACAATGATCGAGGAGAATATTAATTATGGATTTATAGCGTTAATTGTTTATATATCCTATGTTAGATGATCAAGGTAAATTATGTACATTGTTGATCTTAGGTTAGGGATGTTATTATAAAGCCCTAATTAGGTCATAAGGTTTGATATATATAAATGGATAGATGTCATTTTGTAATATATGTTGAATTTTTGGGATAATGGAGAGGTGTGTACTGAGAGGGGAGGGGTGAATCAGTACCCTTAAAAACTTTTAACAAATCTTTGTAACCCAATGTTCTGTAATAACTAATTGAGTAATTTGCATACACCAAACATATAGTATCATTGTTGAAACATAAATGCATGTAAAATAAACAATACACATACATAAAATCAAGTACACATGACACTAGTATTTTTTATCACAGAAAACCCATGTTAGAAGGTAAAAACTACGGTGGGGATGAGACCCACAAAACTTCACTACTACAAATAAAAAAGTATCTTGTTAAAGCTTACAAAGATTGATCACTTCTGATGATCTTACCCTGTTAGGAGTAACAATGAGATTGATTAGATCTACCTCATGTGAGGATTTAGCAACACAAATTATGTGTGCAGTCAGTTAAGAGATTTACAAAAAGATGGTTAAGTCTACTCTGTTAAGAGATTTTGGGGATCTATTACAATTGTTAGAGAGTAATAGAAATGTGATCTAAACATATATAATCTCAATATTGTTGATACAAATCCTTTAAGTACATAAAATATATCACCTCAATGTGAATGATAATACCTTCTGCTTTGTTCTTCTCAGTAGCCTTGCCTTTGTTCTGATAACTATTTTTTGCGATGTAGTCTTTGTCTCAAAACCCTTGTCTGGTCTTTGATGTCTACTACTTGGTTAGTCTAGCAAGACTAATCAAGTAGCCGCCTTACTACAGACATCAATGATCAGACAAGGCTTTTGAGACAGAGACTACATAGCAGAAATCAGTTATCAAAATAAAGGCAAGCCTACCGAGCAGAACAAAGAAGAAGGTATTATCATTCACATTGAGGTGATATATTTTATGTACTTAAAGGATCTATATCAACAATATTGAGATTGTATATGTTCAGATCACATTTCTGTTACTCTCTAAAAATTGTAATAGATCCCCAAAATCTCTTAACAAAGTAGACTTAACCATCTTTTTGTAAATCTCTTAACCGAGTGCACACATAATTTGTGTTGCTAAATATTCACATGAGGTAGATCTAATCAATCTCATTGTTACTCCTAATAGGGTAAGATCATCAGAAGTGATCAATCTTTGTAAGCTTTAACATGCTACTTTATTATGTGCAGTAGTGAAGATTTGTGGGTCTCATCCCCACCGCAATTTTTACCTTCTAATAGGGGTTTTCTGTGATACCAAAATACTAGTGTCGTGTGTACTTTCATTTTTAGTGTATGTGTATTTTTATTTTACATCCATTTACATTTTAGCAATGATACTACATGTTTGGTGTATGCAAACTACTCAGTCGATTATTACAGAACATTGGGTTATAAAGATTTGTGAAAAGTTTTTAAGGGTATTGATTCACCCCTCCCCTCTCAGTACACACCTCTCCATTATCCCAACATCTGGTTGATCTTCTTTTATCCCTATCATATAAGGTTGCATCACTTGATGTGGATTTTCATTCCAAGGATAAAAAATTGTTGGTAAACCCATCCTACAGCTTGAAATTCAAATCGGTTGTACTCATGTTAGTTTTTACCCACTTATATAAACATTTAAGGAGTTTACCACCTTCTGAAACATGTAATTTCATTTCCTCATTAAATGAAAGCTTGATCAGCTCACCTCACACACTTTAATTTAATTTCTTTGCATCATACATTTTCTAGGGAATGACAATCCCATCTTTTCCATCCTGGAGTACATATCCTCGATTATTGTTTTAAACCTTATGCTTAACTTAAAGGATGATTAGTGATATAACACAACTTCCTGTATCTATTTCCATATCCTTAATAGGATCTTTCAATCTTCTCAACAGTCACTTTATTTAAATGAGAACCATTCTTTTAACTTTGTATCTCAGATTAATCTTATAAATATATATGGTAATCTTTACAGAGATTTTCTTTATCTCTTTTATAACTAATGCCCATTTAATTCTTGATACATTTTGAGCATGAGAAATCTTTCATTGTACTTCATTTATTAATTCAACCATCCTCAGTCTTTTTGCCATTTTGCAGTTCATTTAAAAGGTTCTTCGCAAAACAATGAAAACTTGTTGTTTCACTTACCTTGTTATTGTCATTCGCAAAATAGAGAAATTTTGCCATTTCACAGCTGCTACTTCTTTGGCCCGCAAAATAGTGAAAAATTATTCTCTTTTGTATATAGTTTCAAATTTTATCTCTCCATCATGCCTTTGTCTTTGAAACATTAACACCAACAAATAATTTTGATCTTTCTAGTTGGGAAAATTTCAGTGTTCCAACAACACTAGTAACATATGATTCTATTTGCAAGATATTAGAGAGTAGGGAAGGTTTTGTAGACTAGGGGGCCCAACCCCCACTATCGCTGGACACCATGAGTTGGAGTTCAAAATTTAAACTAGAGCACCTGAGCGAGAGAGTCTATCTTGTATAATTATGAACATAATGTTAAATGGACACATTCCCAAAGTATATATAAGATTTGATTAAGATTTTTGGGAAAATAATCAGCCTATGGTTTTACAAAAATTAATGTAACTAATTACATTGTATATTTAAAGAGTGTCTACTACCAATTATAAGTTTTTAATTATTTTCATTCTTTTAATAATCTATTTTAAAAAATAATAAAAATAACAACATGCTTATTTATTTGTTTACTACTTCCTACAACTTAACATAGACTATTTTTAGCGTTTATTTTGTATCATAAAAATGATGAGCAATGCTATGGAGGAAGATCAACCACAAAATTAAATGGTACAGGGGCCTATGATACATTAGGAACACCCCTAAGGATTCCCCCTCAAAGCCAAATTAGATTAGCATAGCCCAAAATGATGAAGGGGTGCTAATGCAAGATATAGATTTGAGGATGGAGTGTGATTTGGGGGTGGGTTCCTTTAATGTTAATGTGTATATGATATGTAAAATGATATACAAATCTATGAAAACAATTAATACTAAGATAAATAAAATGACAACTAACAAGATGATATATCATATATGAATGCATAAAAGTAAATTCAAGATGAAAAGAAGAAGAATGAACTCACCTTAAAGCTAGGAGAGGAGGAATAAACTTTAGATATGGAATTAATTGTCATAGAACTGTCAGATCAGAAATGGTTTTGGATCTGGCACTCTAACACCTATAACTTTGACTATGAATTTTTTGGATCTAAAGGACTATGTTGAAAAAATTTGACCTTGTCCAAGAAAGTTGACCCAGTCCTGGAGGCTCAAAATATGATAAAATTTGTAAAGGATCTTCCACTGGTTCTTAAATTCCTGAAATTTGGATCTGAAATTCCAAAAACTTATTTATACACACAATAAGAAGGGGAAAAGGTTGTGGAAAGGGGATTTCCTTGGTCAAGCCCCTATACAGGAAACAACCTTGAAATGAAATAGTAATTTCATAAGGAAAGTAATGTAAACAAGATAAAAGGTCGATTTGCCTTGCATGAAAAACCCTCATGGGTGGATGTAGAAATCAGTCAAATCCATGAAGATGCTTGAAATGTGTTGTAGAATCAATGATTCCTTCACAAATGCAATGGATCTACACTTGTCAATCCTAGATCTTGGAGTGAATGTACATTTGAATTCTTGAATGGAGAAGAGGAATGGATCTTCTTTCTTGCTTGAGAATTCCTCTACTTGGCCATCATGGAAGAGAAATTTGCATCAATGAGAGAATATTTCCTTTTATTGGGGATCTTGAAATGGATGCTTGTCTTCAAATATTGAATCCAACTCCTCAATTACACAATATGAAATCTTTCCTACACTTTAAATATTGATTTCTTGCACATAGATAGCTTACACAAACATTGGATGTCAAAATGAGAGGATAATACCCCCTTTTATACTCATTTTAGGATTAAATATTGTATGTCAACCACAGATAAAGATCAGAAAGAAAAACCTTTGCATTGGGCCCAAAGCCCACTTAAACACAATGCCCTAGGACAAGGTCAAATTGGGTTAATTTATTCTATGATAAGGTCGACTTAGTTTGACCTAGTCCTAGCATTGTTAAATTCAAAGTAGGTCCAGTCTTGGGAAGTATGAAAAGTTTTGGGGAGAGAAAATGAAAGATGCAAGAAATCAAGCATACATACATTCAGATTTTGGAATCACTAAAATGAGGTCTAATAGGTCCTAAATACATCCAATAATGGGTGCTAAATTTTTAGGACAATACATTTAGCCCCCACTTTAGTGGGAGTATGAGAAAAAATCAGGCTCACAGTAAAGTAGATCAAATGCATAAGATGATCTCATTAAGGTTAAAGAGACAAAGAAACATCAAGCCCCCAAGTGACTTAAGTCCTCATCATATCCAAAACCAAAATAAGAGAGGCATTGCTAGAGAGAGAGAGAGAGAGAGAGAGAGAGAGAGAGAGAGAGCAATAAGAGTCTATCTTATTGTGAACCACACAAAGAAAACGCTGCAAAAGATGGAATTGAATAGTCTAGAAAATTATATTATGTTATTTCAATCCATCGACAAGGATCAATCATTAAAGGAAAGTACTTCCAATAATAGATCCAACAATAGAACGATTAGTCCTAAGGAAAGATAGGCTTCCTTACGGATCAAAGAAGGATGGTCAGTCAAAGGACCAAATGTGTGTGGTCAGTCTAAGGACCCACTAAAAAATATAGCATCTAATCCGTGTGTGTGTGTGTGTGTGTGTGTGTGTGCAAAATGTGAACACAGAGCGGAATATATGCCCCACGTTAAAGCCATTACAAATGCCTTAACGAGAGAAATTTCTTTAACAAAGCGTACATGCATCCACAAGAAATGTTCCCACTATGAAATGCCCCCAAAAAAGGACAAATTAGGGGAAATGAGCACATGAAAAAATAAAGAGCCCAAAAGGGATCTACCAATTATGGGGTCAATAGGTCATATGATAACTCCTGTATAACATAATTTTGTTAAAATTAACTGTCATCATCCCCTAAAGGTAGTGTAGACACCCTAAAATGGACAGACTTGCAACTTTACATTAAAAATACTAATTTTCATCTATTAATTAATGGTTTTTTAATCATTAATTAATCATCTATTTTCTTCTAATTTAATTCCCCAAATCATCTAATCAAATCCCCAAAATTAATTAAATAATTAATTTTATTTAATTAATTAACCTTAATTGATTAGTCTCCAATAATTAATTAAATTCAATTTTCTAAAGTCTAAATTTAAATATTTAAACTTATTAATTAATTCTTCTAATTAAATTAATTCACTGAATTAATTTAATTTCATTCAATAATTCAATTATAAACAAAGGAGAATTCAATTATCTCACATGTTGAATACTTTAATTATAAAAATGAATTTAATATTCAATTAAATATTTTCTTTAGTTCAAAAAAGAGAACTCTTGATCAGATCTTTGATTGCATGAATTACTCCACCTACCTCTTCACTTCAAAAAGGTAACTCCAAATTACCTCTTCAGTTCAAAAGGTAACTCATAATCAATTGTTCAGTTAAGCAAACTTTATCTCCTCTCTCCAAGTTGAGGAGGTGGAGTTTACTGATGGCTTCTCCAAATCCCTTTGATCTCTATTTAACTAATTAACCTTAATTGATTAATCTCCATTAATTAATTAAATTCAATTTCCTAAAGTTTAAATTTAAATATTTAAATTTATTAATTAATTCTTCTAATTAAATTAATTTTAATGAAATTCAATAATTCAATTCTAAACCAAAAGAATTCAATTATCTCACATGTTGAATACTTTAATTACAAAAATGAATTAAATATTCAATTAAATCTTTTCTTTAGTTCAAAAATGAGAACTCTTGATCAGATCTCTAATTGCATGAATTACTCCACCTACCTCTTCGGTTCAAAAAGGTAACTCCAAATTACCTCTTCAATTCAAAAGATAACTCATAATCAGTTGTTCAGTAAACCAAACTTTATCTCCTCTCTCCAAGTTGAGGAGGTGGAGTTTACTGATGACTTCTCCAGTTCCCTTTGATCTCAACCGTTCATCCTCTAATCTCTGGGATTGATCTCAAACATTCATATCATTTCCATATTTTATATAATCAACCCTTCATAACCATTTGAAGGATCCAGGATTTCAAGCTTTCATGTGCCCTTACTCTATCAGATTGGTTCAAGCATCAAGCCTTCTTGTGATCACACATCCATGATTTCAAGATTTCATGTGCCCTTACTCTATTAGATTGGTTCAAGCATCAATCCTTGTTGCGATCATACATCGAGGATTTCAAGCTTTCTTGCGCCCTTACTCTGTCAAATTGGTTCAAGCATCAAGCTTTCTTATGATCACACATTCAATATCATATTCTCGACGCTCCCAAGCCATAGACACTGCCCACACCAATATTGAGCACCACACAAATAGCATTTCAAAAGGAGTAGAGAGAGACAATAGAAGATTCAAGCTTTGTTGGTTTGCATTCATTTGTATTCATCCTTGATTTCTTTTCATTTTATTGTCCATAGGTTTGTTCTTAGTAGTTTGATTGATCTCTTTCTATTACAAATCAGTGCTACTAACCCTCGTTATTGAGTGTACAGAACTATAGCCTATACAGGTAGTAGAACTACAAGCACAACATAAGAAAGGCATGTGAGAGTTACATAAAAGAGTCTTTTTGGCTAGCATCACAAAGACCAAAAATAATATGTAACTATCATTTTTTATCATCCCAAGCAGACAACACAAAGGCACATTTACAAACAATGGCACAAGCACAACATAACATGTAAAAACATATAGAAGAAGAGAGATACAAATAGAAGAATATTTATGACATTGTGATTCCTTTATCACCTTGCATCGATAGAGAAATGAGCATCATTAAAAAAAATCTAAACAAAGCATAAAATAAGAAGCATGACATGGGGGAAGCACATCACGACAAACAAGAAAAGAAAAAGAAAAGAAAATTCACCACACAAGAGGAGCTATTCAAGCATATTATTTGGCCCCCTATCTCGGTCCATAGTGTTTGGGGAAGGTAGGAAACTTCCAAGAGGAGATCAAGCACAATATATGGAACAATAACCAATTCCAAACAAGGACCATGCTGTGAATAGAGGTCACTATGTTTGTCACTAGGAGTGATAAATAAGTGTTATGAAAGAAAAGTTGGTCAATCATGATCAATATCAATAGTATCATACATGTCATCAAAATCACTAGCATGAACATTATTGTTAGCATCAAAAACATAATCACCAAGAGTATCTTCTTCATCTAGATTAATTGTAATAGAATCCAAGATAAAAAAATAAAATAAAAATTGCATTGTCATGTTTGTTCATCTTTATTTTGTTTAAATTCACTTCTTCCATTAGCTCAAGCCTGGGTTGGTCAAAGGGAAGTGAAGCATGAGGAGGTGTGTGAGGTGAAGCATTTTTTTGAGAAGCACGTTGACAGGCTCTAGCAATGTGTTTTCCATGACAATCACAAGCATGATGATTGTGTTTGGTTTTGCAAGAAATTTTAGTTGGAATATGATCAATCAACATCAATTCCTTTTCTTCTTTAGGAGGAAGAAGATAAGAAACTACACTAGGTTGAGAGATATGTTGATAAGTATGTGTATAAGAAATAGGAAGGGGAGGTATAGGTGGTGTAGTAAGATGTCCACATCTAGGGAAAAGAGATGGAAGATCCTTAGGTTTTCTAAGCTCACAAATATTTTGAACCTTGTAGGCTTCGTATGATCTAAAGAGATGGTCAAGACGGGTTTGAGTTGGTTGAGACATAGAAGGCCAAATGAAATCAAGGTCAACTGAGTGGTGAGGCAAAAAAGGATGACAAAGACTATGGTTAACAGTCATGATTTATCCATTTTGAGGAAATTTAACACATTTATGAATAGAAGAAGCCATAGCGTGCACAAAGGTAAGCCAAGGAAGACCAAGTTTGACTTGAAACTTATTAGAAGTTGGAATGATAGTGAAGGTAACATCTAAATTTTTACCACCAAATTCAATTGGGAATAAAATGGAACCATGGGAAGGATAAAGGAAACCATTTCAAGTTTTAATCATAACATCAGATTTATCATAAAAACCATTTTGCAATGTTTTACTATAAAGATGTTCTTTAGTTATCACATTCACCATGCAAGTGGGATCAACAAGGGTGTCACGAGTAGGAAGGCCATTAACCTTTGTGAAAATGTAGAGAGGACCATCATGTGCTTTAATTGTCTTAGTAGGGTCAAAAGTAATGCAAGATTGAGATGGAAGTTTAGGTTTGACTTTATCATCTTGGTTAATAATATGATTGGGTTCATTAACTTTGTCCTCATAGTCAATGCATTGGGAAGAAGAAGGTTGATCAATAGTATTGGTTGAATGGGATGGAAAAGGATTGGTGTAGATTTGAAAGTTTTGATTGGGAGGTACAACAGATTTTTTCCCTGATCATGGTCACCATCAACAGATATAGATTTAGAATTAATAAGATCTTGGATAACAGATTTCAAATGGAAATATTTTTCAGTATCATGACCAGGTTGACAAATGATATTGGCAAAAAAAATTGGGATCAAAGTATTTGGATTGAGGCTTAGATGTGTCAATTATTTTGATAGGAGGAAGTGTAAACACATTAGCGTTAATTAACTTCAACATCACATTATTCAAAGATTCAAAAAGCTGAGTATAATTACAATTAGGTTTAAAAATAGATGACAAAGGAGCCACACCTTTGGATGTGGCAGCCACTTGTTCATCAAAATTCTTGGATGATTTGTTGATTTTGATGTAGTTGTTTGATTTTTGCAACTTGTTAAAATTGGATGCAACATCACACTTATCAACGAGAACAAGGGCCATTGGAGTGGTGCTCTCAAATTGAATCACTTGAAGTTGATAATGATGAAGCACTGCACGCAATTGTGGAAAAGAAGAGAATTCAGAAAGAAGTGTCTTATCTCTAATGTTACTTTGTAAATTAGTAATAAAAATGTGGTGCACATCAATATCAGGCACAAGATAAGAAATCTGAGCATGCAAATTCTTAAATCAACCAATAAAATCAATAACTCTTTCTTTAACACCATGTTACAATGCATTAAATCAGTTAGAGAGATTTTAGGACCAATGTTTTGAAATTGTTCAATGAAAGCATTAGCGAGTTTTTGGAAAGAATCAATTGAATAAGGCGGTAAGGAACAATACCATTGCAAGACTTTGTCTCAAAAGGTTCTAGAAAACAACTTTTCCATGAACCTATGGTCATGAGAGAAATCACTACATAAGGTTTGGAAAGTTTTGACATGAGTCACAGGATCACCCTTAGCGTTATAAGTGTCAAGATGAGGAATCTCCATATATTGTGGGATAACAACACAAATAATATCCATTGACAAGGGACTATAAATATCACAAGTAGGAATGTTTAACTTGGATTGATTCATTGAAGCAATTTGTTGTTGCAAAGAAGACACAGTTTGAGCCAAGATATTAATGGTAGAATCGATAGAAAGAATTATAGGAGGAGAAATATGAGAAATGTTAGGAGCATTGTTGGAAATTGAAGGAGTGGTTGAATATGAAAAAGGAAAACTATGATAAGTGGGCATGGAATAAGGAAATGAAACACATGGCACACTTGAAGGAAGAGAAAGAACAATAGGATTAGGAAGACTCATGTGTGTAGGATTGGAATTTTTAATTGAAGTTGTGATGATAGGTGGAGAAAAAGTGGACACACTAGGAATGGAAGTAGAGGTAGGCAAAGAGGTCTCAACACTTGTAGGAGGTGGAGTAAATCCTAAATATTGAGCACAATCCCTAATGTGTTTGATATTGGCATCAACAAGATGATAAATACTACATAGGAGGTTAACACCATGTTTATCATTGTGAATAAGTTTCCTTAAGCTTTCTACGATGGAAAGAAATTTAGGAATATTGTTTTCTTGACCTAGCCTATGAGCAAACTTCTCAAATTCATGGGAAAGTTTTTGGACTTGAGCAAGAGGAACCCTTAATGCTTCTTCTTCATCATGTGAAGAATGAGAAGAGTTATTCTTCGTGATAGGGCTAAGATGCATGTTGGTCTCATCAATATTCCTAGGAAAGGAGAGTTCATGATCAAAGGAACCCATGAGTCTTTGACTTATTCTAACCAGAATGCTATAGGTTGGACTTAAAGTGATAAAGCTCATTCATAAGGGAATGAAAGGAAAGATAAATGCAATGCATTTTGAAAGAACTATGCAATCCAAGCAAATTTAACTATCAAATTTAAGCATGTAATGTAAATGTAGATATATAATTGCAAAATTATGTAAATTCAAAATTGATCTAGATATCTAAATGAAAAGAAGAAGAGTCTAACACCAAAATTAGAATGGAAATGTACTAAGTCAGGTTCAACAAAATGTATCATAAAAATGGTAAGCAATGCTATGGAGGAATATTAATCACCAAATTAAATTGTACAGGGCCTATGATACATTAGGACCACCCCCAAAGATTCCCCTCAAAGCCAAATCAGATTAGCACAACCCAAAAGGATGAAGGGGTGCTAATGTAAGATCTAGATTTGAGGATGGAGTGTGATTTGGGGGTGGGTTCCTTTAATGTTAAAGGGTAAATGGTATGTAAAATGATATGCAAATCTATGAAAGGAATTGATGCTAAGATAAATAAAATGACAACTAACAAGATGAGATATCATATTTGAATGCATAAAAGTAAATGAAAGATGAAAATAAGAAGAATGAACTCACCTTAAAGCTAGGAGAGGAAGAATAAACTTCAGATCTGGAATTGACTATCACAGAACTGTCAGAATCATAATGGTTTTGGATCTAGCACTCTGACACCTATAAATTTTGACTATAAAATTTTTGGATCCAAAGGACTATGTTGAAATTTTTTTACCTTGTCCAAAAAATTTGACCTAGTCCTAAAGGCTAAAAATTTGATTAAATCTGTAAAGGATCTGCCACTAGTTCTGAAATTCCTGAAATCTAGATCTAAAACTCCAAAAACTTGTTCCTGCACACAAGAAGAAGGGGAAAAAGGTTGTGGAAAGGGTATTGCCTTGGTCAATCCCCTGTATAGGAATCAACCTTGAAATGAAATAGTAATTGCATAAGGAAAGTAATGTAAACAAGATAAAAGTCAGATTTACCTTGTATGAAAAACCCTCATGGATGGATGTACAAATTAGTCAAATCCGTGAAGATTCTATTAGAATGATTTAGAATAACCAAGAGGGGGGATGAATTAGTTATCCTCAAGTCTAGATTCACCAATTAAAATTTCAAACACTTTAACCAACTTATATCTACTCAACAGTCCACTCAGTCTCTATAGCATAAATCAATAACATAAACTTGCAGTCCATTGTCCTAAAGTAATCAACTTGTAGAATATAAAACTCTTAACATTAAAACACATCAAATAACATTAACACAAGTATGACACTAGGATTTAACGTGGAAACCCAATATGGAAAAAACCACTAGTAACATGCTACCAAATTTTCACTCTTCTAAAGTGAGCTCTGTAAGGAGCCAACCTTGTTAAAGGTTACAATACACACTGTTAAATGTGACATTGTTAAAGGATTTAATCAGCCTCTTAAAAGTGAGCATTGTTAAGTGAATTAGATAATTCCATTAGACTTTAACCTTCATTAAAGGATTTACAATATGACTTTAGGTCAACTTTGGTTAAAAGGATTTTGACTGATACAATGCTTAGAAAGTAAAAGTAGATTTGATCTTAAACATACAACTCACTTTGCAAATACAGATCCACTTAGATCAAATGCTAATTCATTAACTGGCCTCCATTGTCATCTCTATCTCTCATATATTCTTGGAAATCCGTCAAGCAATCACCACTGTGCAGTCCTATACTACTATTCTCATCCTTCTCTGCCTTCTGCTTAGATTTTCCAATCAACTTAATAAACCTCTATATACCATAACCTGCAATTAGGTTAAACTTATACCTCTCTGATTAGATAGCTCTATCTTTTTCTACTTAATCATCACCGTAGATCTTAGGGTTTGGTCAGATCCAATGAATCCTTCCAACATTTTGTTCTCCTTCTACCTTGTAGAATACATCTCAAAACTCCTTGAAACCATAAATAAAAATGGTTAAACATATATTAAATTCTCCACAATGATCATCCTTATCTTAAATACACTTCACATATCCCAAGAATTCAACTATGTCAGCTGGGATCTCAAATATTTCTCAAACTGTCAAAATAATAACACTCAATCATCGTTGTGTTCTTTCGCTCAATCATCACTAGATAACTCATTAATTACTAACGCTCGGTAAATTTTGATGCTTGGTTGACACTGAATTTTCTTGGCATGTACTAGCGCTCAGTCGACAGTCGCATCACTTGGCAGAAACACAAGTTCCTTAATCTTCTACTCTTTTTTCTCGGTCAAGACTAAGCTTTTAGTCTTCCAATCTTCACTTGGTGTTAAAGATAAACAACACATTACCTTGCCAAGCTGCAATCTCATCAAGTACCCATTGTTGTTTCACATAACTCAATCATTTCAATAGGTCTTCTTGTTATCTCCCCTTTTCAAATCTTCTTCATCAATCAATTGAGATGGCACTTTACTAGATAGCAACTATCTTACCAGTTAAGGTTTGACATCAATGGCAATATAGCAATTGTTTCAATTGTAGCTTCTAACAATCTTGTGGAGATGTGTGTGACACTAATAGACAACATAGCTTGGAGATAAAAAAATCTCCCCCTTTGACATTAGTGGAAAAAACACTTTGTCATGACTCTTTAGTCCCTTAAAAAATAGTACTCAAGTATACCAAAAACTCCCCCTAAGATCATGACTCGGTCTAAATAAAGACTTCACTACATATACACCATAATCTTAAGTACATAACTCCAAAAATAACTTCACAAATACAATGGATCTACACTTTCCAATCCTAGATCTTGGAATGAATGTGCACTTTAAATATTGAATGGAGAAGAGGAATGGATCTTCTTACTTGCTTGATAATTCCTCTACTTAGCCATCATGGAAGAGAAATTTACATCAATGAGAGAAGATTACCTTTGCTTGGAGATATTGAAATGGATGTTTTCCTTCAAATCTTGAATCCAAATCCTCAATTGTACAACTTTAAATCTTGCTTTCACTTGAAAGATTTATTGCTTGCACATAGATAGCTTACACAAACATTGGATGTTAAAATGAGAGGAGAATAGCCCCCTTTATACTCATTTTAGGATTCAATATTGTCTGGACGACCATACAAAAAGATCAGGAAGAAAAGCATCTGCATTGGGCCCGATGCCCACTTAAAAACAATGCCCTAGGATAAGGTCGAATTGGGTTGACCTAGTACAAGACAAGACCGAATTAGTTCAACCTACTCTTGGCATTGTTAAATTTGAAGTAGATTCAGGTCTTGGGAAGTGTGAAAAGTTTCAGGGAGAGAAAATGAAAGATGTGAGAAATCAAGTATAAAGACATTCAGATCTTGTAATCACTAAAATGAGATCTAATAGGTCCTAAAGATATTCAATAATGGGTGCTAACTTTTTAGGAAGGTGCATTTTCTTGAAAAGTGATGTGTGTTGATTACTTCCAAATGGAAGGAGAAATGATATCAGTGTGAAACAAAAAAATCAGACTTCTCTTAATATGGAAAAATATGAATAAAAGTATTCTTGACAATTTACTTTTCTATATGTCGTGATTCCCTCCTTTCAAAAATAGAGGAAAAAATATTCTCATTGTATAATTTGAGATGAAGGGGTGCGTAAATTTAATTTAAGAGATTATTACCCAGCCTAGATGTGACATTTAACAAAGATCAAAAGTCTTAATAAGACTACAAATGCTAGATTTATGTCAAGACATTCTAATGAATCTCATGAACTAAAAGTATGCAAATGATTACATATTATTAAGATTTTGTATTTCTGTTTGTGCATGATTACCTACAACCTAAACAGAAAATTCTTCAAATATATCATTTAAGATGAAAATAGATCCATTTTGCTTAGATCCAGTTTTCATATTTCAGGGTGAGGCATAGGGATTAAATTATAATCCACATTCTTATATAATAAACCAAAATGTTTGGCTATGTAAAAAGTTAATATTCTCTCAGGAGACATGGTATGAATTTCCCATGAGCAGGGTTGCACCTAATTATTCTTAGCCATGAAAAACTCATCCACATTTCTCAAGATGCCTCATGTTGATTTTGGCTAAGGAGAAAATCTTCAAGAAAGAATATACAAATTGCTAGCATATAGAGATCCTGATCCATGAATGCACCTAATTGTAATTATTGTAGATTGAAGTAACCTATGTCTCTTTGTATGCCTAAATTCAAGATCAGTTACAGACTTTGGAAAGATTCTTTAAAAAAGAATATACAAAAATCTCAAGTTCCAGGGTTCCCAACAAACAAGGCTAATTGTATTAGGTGGAATGAACAATTTTTGCTCTCTTAAAAACAAAATATCTATAATCTTAGCTCTATACCAGGAAAGAGGAGCTTCCTCTACATAAATAACATACACCCATTACAAGCCAAGAGAAAAAATCATTGAAAAATGACACCATTAGACAAGAAAAATAATCCAACAAGCATCACTTAAGGGAAATTTAAGCACATAAAAATAACACCAAAAACCTAGATAAATTTTAGTAGCATATTAGTGCACTCGAGGCCTCCTAAGTAACCACCACCCACATACCCATCATCAAATACACATACCTTATAGTTGTGCATGCCGACAACATCTTGGCAATAAGCATGTTCAAAACACATGAGGTTATCCATTGGTTTGGTAGTGGAACAAAGCATTATGCAAAATTAGATGATAAGGAATATGTAGAATCATTTAATTCTATTAGTTTAAAAATAAAACAAAAAATCTTTAGAATTTGTAGGTTGTAAACTATTGTGTTTACATGTACATGAGATCTCAAGAAAGAATCCAAGTTTAATGGACACTAACTATATCTAAAATAAATTAGAACCAAGCCCATTAGGTATCTATGGCTTATCAGTAAAAATAATCAAAGCTTTATTAATACTCTCTAAGAGGCCAACTGATTTCTTTGTTACCTATGTCTTCCTTCACGTCTGCTATCTAAAGAAAAATGTGACCTATATCTTCCTTCATGGCTACTACCTAATGAAAAATGTGTTTGTTCAAAGGTTTCATATAATGTCAATGGTCCTTTTTATTGTTCTTTCATAGTCTATTGTAGGTTCTTTCAAAAAAGCTTGGCACTTCACTTTGCTTTCACTTTATCTAATATGATGACTACAACCCTCGTATTTCATTCTCACCACTTCTCTCATATTTGTAGAGTAATATAAAATTTTCATTCCTTTTGTAGTGAGTTCATAGTATATCCAAATGTTTCCTTCCTATGTATCTACATGCTAATTTTCTTATCTTCTTATAAATTATCTAACTTCATCCTTGGTCATTATGTGTTCACTTTGGAAAGAACCGTTTAACTCATTTCCTTTGAAGTAACTAAATGAAATTTTATTTCAAATAGTTTTTGATAATGACTTTGAAATTTCAATTTTCATAATATTTTATAAATATTGATGTCATTGTTCTGAGAATGTTATTGGCTTTGTCTTGTTCTACTCAATACTAACATCATAATTTATCAATATACGGTTAAAATCACCAAACTCTGGACCACTTTAAAACTAAATGTATATAGATTATAATATTTTTTAAATGTAGGCTTGTTAATGGGCCTATGAGGTTTCATACTCCTTCCATATTAGTGATGAAGGAATCATGGAGACCTCCAGAAAGAGGTTGGATCAAGATCAATTTTGACGGGACCTTAAAGGGCATTTTGGGGCCTTCTGGAACATGTTATGTTGTGAGGGATGAATTTGGAAACATTTAGATGGTTTGTGCAAAGAGGCTTTCGGTAGGAACAAACAATGAAGATGAATGCACGGTTGCTCTGTTAGCCATCAAAATGAAAATGAAAATGGGGGCTAGGGAATTGCATTTGGAAGGGGATTCACAGGTCATAGTTATTGGATAATTAAAGGGGAAGTTGGAGCATGACACTTGAAAAAAAACATTCTAAGGATGAAGATGATGCTGGGGGAGTTTGAGGAGTTCAAAGTCTCTCATGTTTTGCGGGAAGCTAATGAAGTTGTAGACAAATTATCTAATTTTGCGGTTTCATTATTAGAGAAGATGGAGGTTGAATTCATAGAAGATTTCAGGGGAGTTCAATTTGAGTCCCTGGACTATTCTTAAAAACATGCTTAAAAGGGGAGGATTATCACTTAGGCTATCTAGTAACTATGTTTTATCCTAGGTATGGATGTCGCTTGGTTTTCGATGGAAAATATTGTGAAGGGGTTACCTTGGTATAATGGAAAGCTTTTGATATTTGAAATAAACAAGTTGCACAAAAGGTGGTGTTGACATGGTAGTGCAATCATGGCGACATCATATGGCCAACGATGGTGGTGGTACCTTAGGAATAATCTAGAACTTTCTAGATTTCCTTTTCCCTATTTCACTTGGATTTGGGGAAATCGCTTTGAAAGCGACACAAGAGAAGAGTGAAAGAGACAAAGTTGTGAAAATGAAGGCCAATTTATCACTCAACTTGCCAAATCAACTAGCGACATTCAGAGGGGAAATTAGAGTGCAAAGGTTGTGAGGTGTTTTCAATTTTAATGATGAACATTTTAGGGGTGCACGATGAAGATGTTGGGTGAAGAATACTTGAATACAGATCTTCGTTCAAGGACAAACCTGGACATTTCGTCCATTTTCCTTTCCTAGGAATTACAATTGGGAAGTCGGGAGGAGGTGCTAAAGGCAATGCAAGTATGTGTATGGCTGAAGTGGGCGGGAGGAACGATTTCCATTGTGGGTAGAGCCGAGCCTAGTGTAGGGATTGTCATCGGGGATGGTCCTTGGAGGGTTATGGGCAATGTGTCCAAGGATTACCAATGTTTTCTTGTATGGATCTCAATGAAACCAAAAGAAATGCAGATTCAGGCGGCTCAGGGCGAGTGGGAGGAGTTGTTGGGATATATGTTATATATAGAAGAGGAAATGGAGCATCTAGAGACAGAGAGGAAAAGAAAAATAAAATGTACCAAGAGGAAATCGATTTCCAAGTTGAGGACAGAGGATGACATGGGGGTTGCAGAGATGCTAGCTAGGAAGACAAAGAAGAGTAAACTGGATACCTGCGAAGGAATTTTCATTCCAACTTGATCGAGGGAGGAGATGCAAAACAAATGGATGGGATGAGTGGTCATGGAAGCTGCAATTTTGTTTTGTCTAAAGATGGGTATTGCCTGCTCTGGCCCAATTTTGTAAGCTTCTAGGGCTCGATACTAAATGCTATATCTCTAATGTCTTTTGATGACTTGTTGAGATGAGTATGGTAGGAGTATTTAGATAATATCTAATATCAGATAGAAAGATAATGTCTTGTTGATGCAAAGATAATGTCTTGTTGATGCCTGTGAGGCCCCTGTAGTTGCAGAATGTACATGAGGTTGAATATAGGTGTATAGGGTGTTGTAAGTGTAATATGCCAATATGAAGTGACTCTATATGTAAATCTCTATTGAAATATTAATAATAAAACCTACAATTACCAATAAAAGTAATAAATTATTTGAATGTAGAACCACTGATTTATGGATTTATTCATTGTGACTTGTGTTATATTTTTCACTCCAAACACATTACTATCAAACTCTTTATTATTATTTATAAATATTAAATATTTTCAAACATGATATCTCTCGACATATTTTACATAGATTTTTAAAAATATAAGTATGCTAGTTTTTACACTATTATCTTTTTTTTTTTTTACATATAATCATTAGAATATCTTACCCACTCAATCCTCCCATAACTTTTTTTTTAATAAAAATCTTCTTAAATAGTTTAAGCTTATGCAAATCCATAATATTTATTTGAATAAATTTTAAAAAAATATTTATGTTGCACATAAATTGGATGAATGTTATGAGCTAATTTTTTAATGTGAGAATAGACCACCATATATATAATATAAATCCTCAATTTAATTTCTTATTTACACTATTATATATACTAAAATATCAAATTAATTTTTTTTAATAAAATGTATTTAAGTGATAGGAGGTTTGATATAAAAACACAATTACATATACATCAAGTTGTCACATACCTACTCTAATGTCATCCCCTAAAAAATACAACACTAAAACAATAAAAATAAATTTAAGATCTAAACTTTTTAAAGTATATAATATTAAGGGAAAAATCACATGAAAAACTATGCATTTTTTAATTAATGTTTGGAGTAATGTTCAATTAACATTTCTAACCATAAAACCATTATATTTAATTGATATTTCTAACATTTCTCGAGACCATAAGGACAACCAACCCACCATGGGAGAGGATCAAGACTCTAAAGCTCCCCCCCCCCCCAAAAAANAAAGCCCCCCCCCCCCCCAAAAAAAAAAAAAATTAAAATTAAAAAAATTAAAAAATGATAGAACCCATGTGTCGATGATCAAACTAATGTGGCTCCAATGTGGAAGAAACAAAGGCAACAAACAAAGAAGAGGAAACCCCCGACTGCGAGGTGAAATTGGAAGGCTTGGATGATGCTCAAAGGATAATGCATGAGAATCCTATAATGGAATCTCCAATGAAGGTAGGATAGTAGATGTGTTGAATTTGTCATTTGAGAAGAGATGAATGTCCTCTGATATGTCCTCAACAATTGCACTAGGTGGCTTGATGCATGAAGTTACAATGTCAGGCAAAACTAAAGAGAAATCCTATTAGGCAAAACTAAAGAGAAATCCTCCTGAACATATACAAACTCAATAGGAGGTGGAAGTGTAGAAGTCACAACACTGGTCCTAGGAACAACACATAAGTTCAAGTGACTTAATTTCACCTTAATAGGCTCTCGTGAAGAAAGAGAGTGATTCGTTGATAGTGGAGATGGTGGACCAAATTGAGAGAAAGAGTACAAGTGGGAAGATTGATCAACTGTCCTTGTTGCAATAATATTGCCTATCTCACTATCTCTTATGTGCATTGAATCTTGTGTGAACTCAACTATCTTCCCTATCCCACTATGAGTAATCTGATAGATAGAGAAGATGTTAGAGGACAAAGATGGAACACATAGTACATCATTGAGTAAACCATCATCAATGTCAATCATAGCAGTGTTGTTCCCCATCAAAATATGTGGGGTAGGAGAATCCTCAAAAGAAGAGAATAAATCATGAGAATATGTCATATGGTGTGAAGCATCTAAATATAGTATCCATCTAGAAGAGTGTCGATCGATGGTTGCACATAATGCATGACCCTTTCCTTCATCCTATCCATCTGTCTGGAATGATGATGAAGAAGAAGACTTGTGAGAAGTAGAAGAAGAATTCAAATATCAATGTTTCTCTTCATAAGAAGAGCTATCAAATTTGAAACCTATTTTGCATATCCATTTATCATCTTCTCATAGCAATGAGACTCATCATGATTAGACTTTTTATAATAAGAACAATTATGTCTTTCTTTTTTTTATTTTTCCCCCTTAGGAGAAGTTGGGATAGAGGGGTGATGAGAACTTGAATCCTTCCTAGGCTCTGTGGTTTGTGACTTCTTTTCGTGCTCTTGCTTCCCTGGAGATGTCTTAGCTACCAATGCTTGGTTCTTTGATCTTAGAAGAGTATCCAACTGTGTGAGCTTGGAATGCTCACATGTCAACCGATCGTAGAATACCTCAAAGGTAGGAAGGATAAATCGTTGACCCAAAGCATCCATGGTGGAGTATAATGTTGAAGAAAATATCTAAAATAAACCTTGAAGCTTGGAGAAAATCACGTATATACACTCAGTGCTTGTTTTGTTCTTACCAAAACCCTGTAACAATGATCTCAATGATTTGAATTTCATCAAGAAATCCTCAATAGATGGAAAATAATTAGGTTCCAAAGAGATCAACTCTGCCTCTATCTAAAGTGCCCTAAACTGATTAATGGTGCCAAAAAGATCAAGAAACTTGGTCCACATGTCCCGAGGTGTAATGTAACCCTCAAGGTGAAACAAAATACTAAGAAATGTTTAGGGAAAGCATCCACATGACCTCATCCATTCTATTCCTATGTTGCATGACATCAAACAGGCAAGTTAACTGAGGCTGAACCTCACACAAACAAGACCATAACCCCCTTGACATGCGAAGGCGGGTCATATGTGCTTGCGAGGTATGATAATTGTGTGGAGTAAGCCTCTCAATAGAGGAAGGGTCTGCCATGTGAAATAGAGGAAAAATACCCCCCACAATACAAGAATCCAAACCCTAGAATAAATCTTAAAGTTGGAAAGTGCAAAAAAGAAAGAAAAAAACTAATGACTGATCTATATGTAACTAGTGATAAATCTAATGAAATTGACAGGATGCCACTTTCCCATTTATGAGGCATGTAGCCTCGATCCCCGGGGGATCGGATTTCTTCTTTCTCCTTCTCAACTCTCTTCTCGAGGTCGCTTCTTCCACTCCATCTTTCTTGTCTTATTCTTTTGACATGTCAGGCCTTTCCGTCTCAAGGCTTTTTGTAACGTGGTGTAGGTAGTACCAGCCACCGGATAATGTATTTTATTGTAAAAATGTAAAATAAGTTAGGGTTAGGGTTATGTCAAAAGATGTATAAATAATAAGTCTGACCTCATTCCAAGGGTCAGCAAAATTGATGATTTTGCAGTCCACAGTTAATAGCAAAGAAATTTTCTCATTTCCTAGTTGCAGAGCTCAATGCTCCATAGTTTTAAGCTTTCAGTATTTAAATGCTCCCTTGGAGTTATCTTTGTACCATGCACCAATGCTTGCTGGAAGGATGTTAATGAAGAAGGAAGGGTTCTCTCAATGATTTTGTTGGTACTCTATCTTTTGGGTTGACGGTATTTTATGTTTTATGTTCTTCATATCCTTTGCTCTAATGCTTAAAGTAGATCAATGACCTCCTTTCTTTGCTATTGATAAAATATAAGCTGATGGTTGTATATTTCTTCGGTATTTAGTGTAGTGTGTTAGAGCATTGTCGATGTTTGAATGTTTAGCATAACTGTAGGTAGATGAAATCTTTCTAACTCTGCAAGCTCTTTTTAAGTTTATTTGTTAACTAAAGGCATTCTTGGAGAAAACCCCACTCACCTGAATCTCCAAAGTTGATGAGTTAAAGATAACCAGCTATCCCCCTCGAAAAATAGTCACATCTCCCAACTGAGCCCCGCACTGTCGAGACCTGACTCTCATGTGCTTGGAGGCCCGGGGAATCTCATTTTCCCAAAAAACCTTTACAGGCAAAGTTGGTCAGTACCCCGGTACCTGGTGACAACTTACATCTATTGGCGGACCCGGTCACAAAGACCCGCCAAAAGAAACTGGCACTAGAAGGAGGGCATGAACTCGTCCCCCTCTCAGGATTCTGATTTTACACCGCCCGAGGGTTCCCCAAGCCATAGTTTTAGTAGTCAAGCCTTCAGTGGGATTGGGTCTTTCTCCCCAGCGAGATTTGAAAGAGTCCTTAGATCAGCCCCCAATCTTGGAAGGTTTGTTGAACTCAAGCCCCCTGCTCAAAAGAAATGGACCCCAAAAGTCAAACCAGCCATTATTGTCTAGGGATCAAGCATACCAAATAATACCCAAGCCCCCTAGAAAATCCCAGGGATTAATGCTCAATATAATCAAAATCCAACTCCCCTAATGGCTACTTATTTTGGAAATATCGGGTCCCCAATGGGAACTTTTTTGGGTGCAGCCAACGATTTACCCCCACACCCTAAAAAGATTTTCCCCCGATATGAGCACTTAGGCTCACGAACTGTAGAAGAGCATCTGCAGGCATACAAATATGCCATGAACTGACACAAGATCCAACATCAAAATGTTGTGACCCGGATGTTCCCTCTGTCCCTGGGACAGAACGAATTGAACTGGTACTTCAATCTTCCCGCCAACTCCATCAACAGTTGGCAGGACATGGAAGACGCCTTCCTGGCTGCCTTCTACATACACATGGACCCAGCTTGATCCCAGAGCTAGTTCATTTCCATCAAGAAGGAACCAAATGAACCCCTCACAGCATTCAATCACTGGTTCCAGCGCGCCCTGAAGCGGTGCACGGGTCCCTTCATCCCATCCACGGAAGTGACCATACAGACCTATCTCAATGCAATGGATCCCTTTGTTGCCACTCTCCTGTGGAGAACAACCGTCCTAGGCGACTAAGATACTTTGGTGAAAGTTTACAACCTAGCCTTAGAGCTATCCCGCGGCCTCAACAAATCCCCAGGCGTGATTGGGCAGAGCACGCCATTTAACATGATCCCCGGTAGAACTCCTTACGCTAGGGGATATAACCCCAATATAGCAATGGGTGCCCCCGTGATGGCCATGACTCCCCCACCACCACCAATAGACCAATAGGCCTGGTACATATATCCATCACAGACTCAGACAATACCAGATCTGAAATATTTCCCTTGGAACCAGCCACAGCAGACACAACAACCACAAACACAACCATCCGGAGTGCCCTTCTTTCAGTCGTCTGTGGCTGGAGGAATTCCACCCTCGACTCTGGAAAATGTCGCTGCCTTCCTAGGGAACCAACAATAACAACCATCACATTATGACACAAACACTCAGTTGGCCGTAGAGGTAGAATCCCTCTGGTGAATGCTATCTACCCTGACTGTAGACATGGGTCAACTGAAGGCGGGGTCCTATGCACCCCAGAATTTTAACTCCCAAAGAGGGAATATTTTCTCCGGCCAACGAAACAACAATGTCGGGGGAATAAATTTCAACAACGGGCCTCGGCCCAACCAGCAGCAATGGAACAACAACACAAACACTGGAGGTTTGCCTCCGAACCAGAATGCTAATCAGAATGGCGCTGGACCATCCCATTTCATGCCAATCATAGAATTCCAGTCGATGACCAATTGGTGTAGATTGCATGACATAGGCTCCCACAATGAGGTAAACTATGCCACACTAGAGAAGGTCATCATGATTTCCCAACTGGATAGGAAACAATCGTCTGATCTTACTCCCCCAGAACCTCCTGTGCAAGAGCCAACTCACGGTGCATTCACCTGTGAAATTGTCTTCTTCAAATCCATTGGAGAAGATGAAGAAGAATCCGAACTACAGGGATTCTTTGATGAGTCAATTTTGGCCTTTTAGGCCAATGCCTTCACCAACCCATGAGTTCTTTACAACACTCAAAGCTAGGCTGTTAAAGGACCAATTTACACGCCAACACCTCCCAAGGACACTCCTCTTCGGGACAATATAACTGACCGGCACATCCCTCTAAAAGGTTCTAGCTCTAACCAAGAAAAGGACCTGGCCGAGGGAAGTCACCAATTCCCAGGAAGAAGGTTTGACATCACGAAGGCATTAGAACAAACCACCACCTCCATGACCTTAATGAAGGTTTTGCTAAACTATCCCGAGCAGAAGAAGTCTCTTCTAAAACTCTTGGGAAACCCAGAAGCTGTCGCCCGCCCACCCAAGACTGTCTCTTTTTAGGATGCCAATACGGACGTCTTCCAGGGAAATAATGAAGATCCCCCATTCCTACTAGGCCTGAACATACAAGGCAAAAACATACACAACTGCCTAATAGATTCTGAAGCTTCGGGAAGCATCATGCCCTTATCCATATGCTAGAAGCTCAGATTCTGACCCACCCCATCTAATGGTGCAGTAATCCAGTTGGATAAACTACTGTAAAAATGGTGGGTGAATTGAAGAACGTCTGGATACAGCTCATCCAGGACCCCAGAATAGCTAGCATAATCGATATCCAAGTAGTGGACATCCTAGAGACTTATGGGATGTTATTAAGTTAGAATTGGTCTAAGTCCTTGAATGGATACTTTTCGACTGACTTTTCCCACTTATGGCTCCCCTGGGAAGGAGAATCAAACAAGATCCAGGTTGAAAGTGAGCCCTAAATCAAGCAGGCCCTTACCAAAGTTGGGAGGGTTAACAAGGTCTTATTCTCTGAGATTTCCCCTAGGGTGTACCAACCTCTTGAAATCTTAACATTCAATTTCACCCCGGGAGAGGATCTCGTAGTTCTGTAGAGAACCCAAGACCTAGAAGAAAAGTTGAGGGTTGAGGTTAACTCTCAGGGTGCCACGGATACCCTCGCTACACTCTTGTCCAGCACTTGGTGTCGAGTACATTATCAGAAGCATTCAGAGCTAGAGTGTGAGGCTTGTCTTTCCGTCGCTACCCAATACATTGACGCCCTCCAGAACAAAGAGCATGAACATGATTCCCTGGAGCCCAGTGCCCTACTAGAAGCACTTCTTCAGTGCCATTTCTCTGGGAATGTCAACCCCAAACCCCTCCAGAGGTGGACCTCACCCACGCACCATCAACGTCGGAAGAAGCTCCTAAGTTCCCCAAAAACAATCCAAAGCCTGCTCCATCTCCCCAGCGCCAGACGACAAGCGATGATTTGTGGACCCTCAAGTTCGATGAGTCCCGATCCAAACAAGGCTATGGAGCTGGAGTAGAATTAATCAACCCACAAGGGAAATCCTTCCTCGTGTCCTACAGGCTATAGTTCAACTACACAAACAACATTACGGAGCACGAGGCCTTAATCCTTGGACTCCTATTTGCATTAAGGAAAGGAATCACTCGCCTCTGGGCCCTAGGTGATTCTAAGTTGATTGTCAAACAAGTCCAGAGTCAATACATGTGTCATGATAAGAGGCTGGTTACATACCGTAATCGGGCATGGAGCCTTATTGAGGATTTTGAAGCCTTCGGCATTGATCTCATTCCCTAGCGACAGAATTATGTCCCAGATGCCCTTGTTGTTTCTGCCAGCACACTTGAGCCCATGGCCGGCTCACGACTCCAGAGATTTTTTGTTGAGATGATCCCCACCCCATCTATTCCAGATAATGTCACCCACTTTCATATTTTTGAGGACAATCAACATATCCTGGCCTTCATGGCCAATGTTGGCATTTTTGAAGACCAGATAGTGGAGGAATGAGACCATGATGACACCGGGTAGGGTGATGAAGATGATGGGATCATGGACCTACCTACCAACACCATCCCAAAGGGGATGGTCGTGCTTGAATGAATCTTCCACTCGGACCCTCAGGGCTGGGAAAAGATATCATCCTCATCTGAGGGAGGAAAGTTTGAGAAAGTGAACATCAGTCAGCCCGGTGAAGAAAAGATGATACACATTAGTACCTCCTTCTCCCCTAAGGAGAAGGAGAAGATTCTCGCGGTTCTCTAAGAATACATAGACCTAATCGTGTGGGGGTATGAGGATTTGAAAACATACGACACATCCATTATGACTCATACCATCCTGCTGAAACCCGATGTTAAGCCTTTCTGACAAAAGCAATGGCCAGTCAACCTACTGATCGAGCCTCTGATTCATCAAGAGGTGGAAAAAATTTTGTCAGCCCAGATAATCTTTCCAATCCGGCATACTACGTGGGTTTCTAACTTAGTCCCTATGAGAAAGAAGAGCGGTGAAATTCGCCTTTGCATGGATTTTCAAAATTTGAATAGAGCCTCCAAGAAAGATAATCACCCTCTCCCCTTGCTGGATGAGGTGTTGCAGATAGTGAACGGATCCCAAATGATGTCTTTCTTGGATGGATACTCCGACTATAACCAAGTTATGGTTAAGTTTGAAGATAGAGATAAAACAACGTTTACCACCAAGTGGGGGACATTTGCATATCGGAGGATGCCCTTTGGCTTGATTAACGTAGGGGCCACATTTCAGAAGGCCATGGACATTGCGTTCGAGGGCCTTGTGAACCGGTGCATAATCATCTATATGGATGATTTGACTGTCTTTTCCCAGGACAAGCGTGACCATTCCGCCCACCTCGCCTAGATTTGCGAGAGGTGTCGCTGGTCTGGAATATCCCTCAACCCCAAGAAGTGCATATTCAAGGTCACTGAAGGGAATTTTCTTGGGCATATTGTCTCCGAGAAGGGTATATCCATTGACCCAGAGAGAGTTGAAGCACTGCTAAATCTACAAATGCCCGATAGCAAGAAAGAGATGCGATCTTTCTTTGGAAAGATCAACTTTGTTTGATGGTTCATCACTCGATTCGCCAAAATCATGAAGTCACTCAACGATATGATGAAGAAAGACACCAAAATTGAGTGGAGTTCAAAAGAAAAGCAGGCGTTTGCCCAGATTAAATAGACAATAACAGAGGCACCAGTCCTGGCTAGTTCAGACTACTCCCTCCCATTTTACATTTAGTCCTTTGCTTCACCATATTTCACCGCGGCAATATTGACCCAAAAGGTTGAAGGGGAAGAATGACCAATAGCTTTCATGAGCTCCCCCTTCAAGAATGCCAAAGTCTGGTATTCATCATTAGAAAAGTAGACCTTTGCTCTTGTTCGCGTCGTGAAGAAATTACGGCACTACATTCTATGGAGCAAGGTGCATGCTATCATCCTGGACCAAGTTGTGAAATTTTTGTTGATGCAGAGTGAATTGGGTGAAAGATGGGGGAAATGGATGGCCATCTCTAGGAATATGATTTAGAAATGCAACCCATGAAGATAGTCCGAGGCTAGGGACTAAGTCGAGCGATGGCAGAAGAGACTCCCCACATAGAATGTCAAACATACACAGTGGATTCTATCACTCGAGACCCATGGTACATAGATTTGGTGTACTTATTGTTAAATAGCAGATGCCCAAAGGGGTTGCCTCCAAACAAACATCGCACTCTGTGAATGAAAAGTTTCCACTTCATGATCAAAAACTCCATGGTTTACCGCAAGAATTATGAAGGAGTGTACCTTCAGTGCATCGACAGGGACCAAGCTGCAAAAATGATTGAAGAATTCCACGGGCAGTTTGGGACCAGGCATGGCTCAACCGATGCCACCGCCCATCAAATCCTTCGAGCCGGATATTATTGGCCCTGCATATTTATGTGCGTGTATATTTGGGAACCTGTTGAGAAAGACACAAACACTCAATAAGTCATTGCATTAGTTCAAAATGGTTAGACAAGCATGTAAAACCACCTAATATCGACCTATTGCATGCTAACTAGGAAGAGTGTGATTAGTAACATATTAGTCCTCAGAATATGCTACAATCAGTGATGAATACAACCTAGCATGAAGGATTTTAGATTATAAACAAGCTAAAAAGATGAGAAAACATGCATTCTAGCTCTAAGCATGAAAGTAATAACAATGTAAAAGCATGAAATATGAAGTGAAATGTTAGTCTATGATTAATCTAACAGCATAACAATGCATTTACAATCTAAGGTGAAGGCTCCTTTACTCTCAAAAATTGCTTCTATTTATAGAAGAGAGAGAGGGGGGGGGGGACAAGGTGAATTAATGAGTTGAGAGACTCATTAA
>MU223374.1:586217-605317 GCA_018584345.1 Thuja plicata | reverse complement strand
GAAAGTGGACTTTCTCAAGTGGGTTGAGTTGCTAAGCATTCCTTAATGGAATGTGACAACATTAGGAGGTGGGTTAGGGTAGAAATAGGATTAGGATTAGATTAGCAAGGGTGAATGGGTTGAGAAGAGTTAGAACCTAGGGTAGAAGTGGTTGAGATAGGTTAGGTTGGGGTTTAGGGGAATATTAATAAAAGAATTAAACTTATTTAATTCATTTAAAATATAGGAATTAATTATTTAAACAATGAAATTATTTTTTAATAATTAGGGGACTATAGCCATTTTAATTAAATTAAATAGGCTAGGGGAATGGGTTATTTACAAGTGGGTAATTGATTTAGGGATTTATTTAATTTATTTATAATTAAATACTATAGCCATGGTTTGAATTTGATAATATTTAATTGGTTTGAATTGATTTAAATTATATGGCTATAATAGTTAATATAAATTAGTGATAAAATTCACCTAGGACATTAAATTGATTTGAAGAATTATGCCAAGCAGTAACAGGGTCGTTTGGACATAATTAAGGGTATGATCACACTTAGGGAAAATAGGGTCCATAGTTGGAACAAACCAAATTCAGGTGGTTACAATTTAAAGATGTATACACTCACGTTTGGAAGTGCCATACTTGCCAAACCGTGACACATCGAGAGTGTAACCCGGCTATGCCCTTACAGCCGATGTTCGAAGCTAGACCTTTTGCCCAATGGGCATTTGACTTTATTAGGGAAATCAACCCCAACTCATCTGCCAAACACTGATACATCCTAACTGCAACCGATTGCTGCACCCGGTGGTCTGAAGCCATACCTTGCAAAAACAACACGACAGATGTGGTTATCAAATTCCTGGAAGAAAACATCGTCACAAGATTCAGAATGCCCTTCGCCATAGTGTGTGACAATGGTCCAGCGTTTTCTTCAGCGCAATTACTTGAATGGAATTATGATTGGAAGATCACTCTGAAGTTCTCCAGCAACTATTACCCTTAGGGGAATGGTGTTGCTGAATCAACAAACAAAAATTTACTTGAAGTGATCAAACACCTGTTAGAACAGAATCCCCGGGACTGGCACCAAAAGCTAAGATTCACCCTCTAGGTGGATCGCATTCGAATTAAGGCCACCCTAGGAACATCCCTGTTCCATCTGGTTTATGGCAAGAATCCAGTGTTTCTGATTAACTTATAGATCCCTATTTTACAATTCATGTAGGAATTCAGCAACCATGATAATATTGTGGAGGTTCAGCTCCTGAATCTGGTGCGGATGGAAGAAAAACATGACACAACCCTTGAACATTTTGCGCATCACCAAGCAATGGTAAAATGATGGTTTGACAGAAGAGCCCAATACACGGCCTTTCAAATTTTAGACATGGTCCTTTTGTGGGATAAAGCCTGAGAAAAGAAAGGAAAACACACCAAGTTCCAACGACTCTAGCTCGGACCATACTTGATCTCAAATATCTGCGGGGCAAATACCTACCACCTTAATACCATGACTGGAGAACCCGTCTCATTGCCCGTCAATGGACAGTTTCTCAAACATTACTTTGAATAAGGCAGATTTGTCCAGAGTTGTATTTTATGTGAATCTTCTTGCTTGTAAATATTTCTTTCCTGGCGTCCCTGTTTGGGGGTGCCTTGCCTTGTAAATAGTTTGGCTGGCCGTCCTCTGGGACCACCCCTTTTCTTCTATTTTTCTTGGCCTTTGTTTCTTTCATTTTCTTTTTCGGGTTTCCAGTGTTTTGCTCCCCTTTTGTAGGCTGGTATGCTTTGCATAACATCTAGTTTCTAGGAGATTACCTTTGGCATGCCAGTGAACTTAGAATTTATTATTAGCATGGTGGAATTGGTCTAGTCTCCAGAGTTATTTTGCAATTTTGGTGCCAAATTATGAGTAGTCTTCATCGGATTTATCCCCAGAAGTCCAGTAATCAGTTAATTCAAAATTCTAAGGGAACAAGTAATTGGACACACTGAGGGTAGATCAGTTGCACTGGTTGGTTGACCCAAGTTTGAACTTTTAAAGATTCTTTCAGGGTTCAGAGTTTTCCTTCCCCATTCAGCAAATTAAGGTGGGTGGAAGGGTGAAAGAAGTACCGCCACTGAATTTAGCTAAGCTTAAGCTCAACGGTGAAAGAAGTACTGCCCTCCCACCCATAAGAGAATAAAATAACAAAAGGAAAAATGGGACGAGACTCCAGTATCTGGGAGAAATGAGTGAAATTAATGACTTTGGGTTTAATATACTTAGTGCCTCTTATCTTCTTCTCCCTGAGGTCATCGGCTTGACTTCCTTCCAAAGCTCACACTTCACAATTGCTGAAAGGATCATGGATTGAATCGCATACGGCCAGATTTTCTCAGACGTTTCGCACCCTACAAGCAAAAGGCTTTGAGTAACGATTTGTTTTGGTTTTGCTAACCAGAGATTCTATGGTTCTCAAATGTGCCAAGTCATTCATCCTAGATAGTCGCCATTTGTTATGCCCTACATACCCGTCCCTACATTTTGTGTGCAAAATGTTGGGTCCCCCTTTTTTTAGTTTTTGCTCTTACCTTGTTTTCTTTGCCCTTGTTTCTTTTTGTTTTCTTCTCTGGGCTTTTCTTCCTGGAGGGTTTTTTTTGTTTTCACTTTTGTCTTTCGTTTCTCTGGGACACGGTCCCAAAGTTGGTGGTTTGCTTTTCAGAAGCCAGATTCCAGACTTCGGGATTCTTTGCCACGATGTCTCCTTCTTGTCAGAAGACATGGTTGTTTGGAATCCCCGGGCCCAGAGTCCAGAGGTTCACCTGTTCCAAAGTTTGCAGAGAGAAGGTAACTTGATTTTTACCTGAAGTATAAATAAGATTTACAATTCATTTTCACAATTACCGCGATTAAAAGAGTTTTTTGGAGTGATTCACAAGCGATTTGAGTGCAAATTCCTCTGAGCTTAGTGGGTAATAACGAATCAACCTTCGGTAGTTGTTCTTGGCATTGGAGGTCAAAGCTTTTGCAAAGCGGTCTTAGTGCTTCTTCCCTTCATCATTCTTTAGATTCCAGTTGGTGTTTCTGGTTCTTTCCTTCATTTTCTGCTTTTGTTCCATGTTGGTTCATCTTTCGTTTCTGTTTGTTTTGGTTTTTGTTTTGTTTTCTATTTGTGTTTTCTGTCATTTGGTCTGCCACCCATTGGTGGGCTCGCTCTGCCAGAGGGTTGTCCGCCCTTTGTGCAGATGTAAGATAATGTATATGTCTGTGCATTCTGGTAGCTGCTCTGCGTTCTATTTTTTGGTGTATATTGATGTATATGATGTATATTTTCTGTAATCTTGTGTGTATACACTTTGAACGTCAGCCCTCCTATACATTTTATGTATATTATGTATATATGTGCTATATATATCCCTCATAGTGTCAAGTTCTTTGCGCTCTACCATGAATTTCAACCCGACGAGACGGAGTCGCCACGGTTCAAACTTGGCACCTCACTAGTTCGAACCATGGTAGCTTTCTCTCTCCTCTATCTCATCGCATTAATGGCGAGATTAACGTCCCATGTTTGGCATTTAAAATGTGTCCTATCTGGCATTCAATTTTTTCCCTGTGTCGGCCCACTTGTCCTAATCAATGCCATAACTGTCTTTATGTCGCCTGCCATTTTCCCATGTGCCAGCACACGTCGACCAAAGTATGGTTTGTTGCCAATCACTTTGGCAACAGCTAGTTTGTCCAGATTCCAGACTCCCAACATGATCTTGTCTTTTGCTTTTCTCTTCCTTGTCACCATGTCCACACACTCCAGAATGCTCAAGTTATGTTCATTTTTAGATACTCTGGAACTTTTGAAGTGGGTGCTAACATTTGCTTGACAGGTGTGGGCTGGTAGAGAATTCCCCAGAGTCTTAATTTGTATTTATGTGTCTAGATGGTTTTTCGGTCTTGCAGGTTGTTGATAAGCTAATTCAAAATGTCTGACGACTTTGCACCTCCTAATAGCCCAGAGCTACCAACTACCTCTACCCGGGCAACCACAAAATCAAAGATGGAAAGAATTTTGGCCAAGCTGCCTTTAACCTCCAAATATCCAAAGGATGGAGGTGTTACACGGTCCAAGATAGACTCCAAAGTTTAGAAAATAACATATCCGGACCTCGGGAATTGGTCTGAATTACAGGGTCTAATCCAGACCACTTACAGGTTAAAGGAATAGGGGGATAAGATCGCCACTTGCCTAGCTGCCTCCGGCATCATCAAGGTCACGAACTTTCCATGCACAGTGTAATCACCCAAACTTATCCGGCAGCTAGCAGCATTGTATAATCTGGCCACTCGTTCAGTTTTACTTCCAGATCCCCGGCCACTGCAATATCCCGCTACAATCGTCACATTGGATGCCCCCACCTTTGTTTGCAAGATGGGAATTCCACAGTTCAAAGGGTCTATGGTAATCATCAGGGCCAGCTCAATCAAGGAATTCGGTGAGGCCAAGATCATTTTGTGGCAACACCTCAATAGTCATTGGTTGAAGTCTCCAAAGCGAGACTATAAAATGATGAAATTGGAGATTCCACGCGAGGATTTCAAGGAGCCCATTCAAGCGAGCATAATATTTCTGTGTAGAATCTTTGGATGGCCCCACGCCCAGGAATTTTCAGTGTGGATGTATTATTTCTTATACTGCATAACAACACACAACAAGACTTTCAACTGGGCGGCAATTATATCCAATCATGTAGATACACAGATGAAGATCGTCACCCAGAATTCACAATTCTATATAACTTCATATGTGTTGTGGGCATTGGCACAACAAAGGTTGACTTTTCAGGGCCTAGGAATAGTTGGAGAGCTTGGGAACGGTTCGAGATAGGTCACACCTTGGGATCATTATCCCCAATTGCAATGGGAGCTCAGCTTCAAGAATTTCTGTTGGGTAAATGATGCCTTCATTTACCACAACATTCTTACACTTTCTTGAGATTTTGGGTACCGCCTCTCATAGGTGGCAATGACACTGGCCAATTCTTATGGCCAATATTTTATTCAATTCAAACAACATACATACATCAGGGTGACAGGCTTCAACAGGAAGCCCTATCTCCTTCCTTGGTATTGCGGGGATAGGATTATTCTTTTGGAATTCTGTAGGTAGATGATGGATCTGCATGCCCTCTTCACATTGAAGAAGGTTGTCAATGTCACATTCCCCTTTTCTTGTGGGGATTACACATGCAACCTCGCCGTGGCTCGGGAGGCAGATAATGAGTTAAAAGGATTGAGGCTGGTTGAATTTAATCATGCTCAAAATAATTATGATCCCCGTGGCAAGATTGTCGTCACACTACCTAGGGCATCCCCCCTGCATGAAGAGGACATTGAAGACTTTTGGGTGGATTGCTAGGATAGCTTTGATCTCAGGGCTCGACAACATACAAGAATGAGGAAAGGGCTCATGGAGGCGCTAGACCTTCAGACTTTCCCGAAGGGTTTCAATGACGGTGGGCCGCTGGAAGATCCAGTGTACAAAGGATAGGGGCTGGACAAATTGGACCTCCCTCCAGTGGATTGGGCCACTCTGGAGGATTTGACGATTGAAGGGGTGTGCCGCCCCATCATAGAAGCAAGCCATAAGTATTTTTCCCAGGTGTGCCCCAAGAGCACCCGCAAGAAAGCAGTGGTCAAGAAGACCATCCCTTCTTCAGCCGACGCTGGACCTTCTTCGTCTGCCGCACCCGTTGAAGCAAGTGTGAGCAAAGGGAAAGAAAAGGAGGAAGTCCCAGTGCCCAAGACATCCCCTCAAATTCCCACACTTCTAATGGCGAAGTTACATGATCAAATGGAGGCGGCAAAGTTGGCCAGCTAACAAATTAGCATGCAGGTGGCTGCCAGCCTCCCAATCACCCCAATGGAATTTGCTTGCTCAATGGGACCCCCTTCGTTGGCAGCAATGATGAATAGGAAGACTTTTGCTGAGGCAGAGTCTTCTAGCATTTTGGACACCTGGGCTTCTCTTATAAGGAAAAAGAAAACATCTATGACCCCCACACCAAGCGTCGCCCTTGGCATTGCCCGAGAAGCCCCGGGTGGATGTAAGTTTGGATTCTCCCAAACTTAAGGATATCTCAGACTCCTCTCTGTCGCATGATGATTTTGATGACACCTTCTCGACGGAGGAGCTCCTAGAGATCTGGCTGGGCGTCAATACTGCAGTAAAGGAAATTGAGGCTCAAGATAAAGAAGAGGCCCCTGTAGAGAAGGAAATTCCTAAAGAAGAAGATGCATCAGAGCAAGAGGCTCAGGGAGAAACTCAAACAAGGCATAAACAAGAAAAGATACCGGTCCAGGGGACCGCGGATTTGCCAAGGCAACCTACACTTGAGCCACCGATGGAAGGAGAAACCAGATCCCAGGGAACAACCGTACCTCCAACCATCACGCTCTAGGTGCCTTTGGAGACTTCGGGTGACTAAGTGCCCTGAAGCACTTTCAGTGAGGTCGTAACAGCTGCCGCCTTTCTAAACTTTGGCCAGCGACCCCACCCACCTCTGGAGGATGTCCCAATGGAGGAGGAAAATGTTAAAGTAAATGAGGCCAGTAAGGCCCAAGAAGAATAACAAATAATGGACCAAGAGGTCCTGGAAGAAGAAAGGGAAGAGGCTGCCGGTGACACTAGGGGAGACGAAGTCCCTAAGAATACAGAAATGGAGACCGGGGAAAAGATCTCGGGTGATTTTATAGAAGACGCTAGCATGGCAGAAAATACAAAAGGTTCCAGGGAACAAGAAGCAAGAAAGGGACCGAAACAAGAACATGAAAAGGAGCCAAAAGAAAATATAAACTCGGGGAATGCGCCGCCAGATTCAGAAGTGAATCTCAGTGAGCAAGAATGCCGAAATGAAGAAGCCCAAAAGGGAATGGGTGGTTCATACTCTCCGGACCAACCCAACAGGCAGTACAGTTGTGGTCATCGCAACACCCCCGACAAATATAGATGCAATGGCCACGAGACCTGAGGACTACACTATAACATAGGTCGAGCTGGGGAAAAGAGACAAGCAAGGAGAACTTGACTTACTAAAAGAGGCTACCAAGGATATAGAGGCCCGGTATGCAAAACAAGGCCAGAAGTTGCAAGAGGAAAGAGAGACAAATGCCAATCTCCTTGCACTTTTGGTAGAACTAACATGGCCTTTGGCCGAAGTCCACCCTAGAACCCCTTCTTCTGGATTGCCACTTGCACAAGGCGACGTGGACTCACTGCGCATGATGAAGAAAAAGGTGCAAGCAGTGGACGGGTGGGTAGCCGAGTAAATAACGACGATGAGAGAATTTCTGGCAACGTCCCTCCTGAACTTTTACAAGGTAGATCTCACCCTTAGCCACACAAGAAGGTCCGCTCATGTATGGGAGTTAGACTTAGAGAAATATGAAAAATGGAAGGCTGGGTTGGAGGAGATTTGCAACATTGGCAAAGAGGTTGCCACAGAATCTGGCATTTTGGGAGAAGAATCGTATGATTCCCTCCAGGTCCAGTACTCCAAACTTGCCCTCAAAATTGAGGTTTTCAAGGAACTGGTTAAGACCAGCTGAATAATATCCCTTGGATTTATTCAAAACATTCATGGTCGGGGTATCGCAAGTTGATCCCTTCACCACTGTAACGTGTACCCTGAAGGACTATGTCCTCAATAAGTTCGACAAAAGGATGGAATCCATGTATTCTCCGGGTGGAGATTTTGATCAAGGCAGGTTGTCCCGGTTGTCAAAGACTATGATTCAGTCACATGACACCATCAAGATGGTGAACGAATTTTGGAACGGGGCTGGAGAGGTTGAGGAGGCAGTAGAGGTTGTCCGTAGCAGATGGGATAGCATTCGGAGCATAGATGAAGAAAGCATTAGCCAAGTGTTAGAAGCTTGGGAGAAAATATAAGTTAGTAAGCTCTCCGGATCCGGGAGAATTTAACCCAGCATCATATTTCATATTCCTTATTCTTTTGGAATGCAAGTTCCTGAATTCCAGAGTTCTGGATCCCTCATTTTTTTTGAATTCTTCACGTGACCCGTGTCTCGGTTCCCAATGTCGACTAGTCACTTTCAAGACAGTAATAAAGGTTGTTAGATTGTGGGGAACTATGCCAAGGCATGTCAGCTCGATGGGAGGTTTCTGACAGATGGTCTTCCCAAGGTGCCGCTTCAGAGATACACCTGCGCATTAGAGACCAGACACCGCTTTCCCATTTATGAGGCATGTAGCCTCGATCCCCGAGGGATCAGATTTCTTCTTTCTCCTTCTCGACTCTCTTCTCGAGGCCGCTTCTTCCACTCCATCTTTCTTGTCTTATTCTTCTGACCTGTCAGGCCTTTCCGTCTCAAGGATTTTTGTAACATGGTGTAGGTAGTACCGGCCACTGGATAATGTATTTTATTGTAAAAATGTAAAATAAGTTAGGGTTAGGGTTATGTCAAAAGATGTGTATAAATAATAAGTCCAACCTCATTCCAAGGGTCGGCGAAATTGATGATTTTGCAGTCCACAGTTAATAGCAAAGCAATTTTCTCATTTCCTAGTTGCAGAGGTCAATGCTCCATAGTTTTAAGCTTTCAGTAGTTAAATGCTCACTGGGAGTTATCTTTGTACCATGCACCAGTGCTTGCTGGAAGGATGTTAATGAAGAAGGAAGGGTTCTCTCAATGATGCTGTTGGTACTCTGTCTTCTGGGTTGACGATATTTTATGCTTTATGTTCTTCATGTCCTTTGCTCTAATGCTTAAAGTAGATCAATGACCTCCTTTCTTTGCTACTGATAAAATATAAGCTGATGGTTGTATATTTCTTCGGTATTTAGTGTAGTGTGTTAGAGCATTGTCGATGTTTTGAATGTTTAGCATAGCTGTAGGTAGATGAAATCTTTCTAACTCTGCAAGATATTTTTAAGTTTATTTGTTAAGTAAAAGCATGCTTGGAGAAAACCCCACTCACCCGAATCTCTGGAGTTGATGAGTTAAAGATAACCAGCTATCCCCTTCAAAAAATAGTCACATCTCCCAACATAGCCCCACACTGTCAAGACCTGACTCTCACGTGCTTGGAGGCCCGGGGAATCTCATTTCCCCGGACAACCTTTACAGGCGAAGTTGGTCAGTACCCCAGTACCCGGTGACAACTTACATCTGTTGGCTGACCCGGTCACAAAGACCCACCAACAAAGTGTGCACGAGAATTTTTCTATAACGAACATAGAGAGAAATATAAACATTCTAAAGAGAGAAATAGAAACAAAAGGAAGTTTCCATATTGAATAGAGAGAGAATGTGGAAACATGGAAGAAGAGTGACCATTAGAATATAAACAAACCTACGATAGATAGATAAACATAAATAGAGATATATTTAACTCTAAACCCTCCCTTAATGGCCAATCTAACTTCAAAACAAAAGTCTGCACGTGAATCCTCAAAATGTGCCACAAGAAGTAAATAAAACTTACGAAAATTGTAGTAAAATTTTTTTGTTGCGCACAGAAGAACTGAGACTCAGTAATCACAATTTTTGTGGTGAAAAACCAAAAAAACCAGACATGATTTTTGAGGTGAAAAATCGATCAAAACCAATCATGATTTTTGAGGTGAAAAATTGATCAAAACCAGTCACGATTTTTGAGGTGAAAAATCGATCAAAACTAGCTAAGACCCTCCCTGCTTTGGAGTGTGGTAAATCTTGGACTGCCTTCCAACATAATGTTGGTGAGAGACGCCATTAAAATTTTGAAAAGGCATTGAATGAATCCAAAGCATAGATTTTGAGGTAGATTGATGGAAGACCCAGAAAAAATGAATGAAGACCCAGAAGAAAGCTCAAGAAACCCAGAAGGAATCTGAAGTCAGATTTGAAATTTGTTGGCACAAAAATTGAGAGGTAAAAATTGAGGCACATAGAAAATCTCAAATATAACCCAGTTGAGGGTTTGAAAAACCCACCAAGAAGCTGCAAGAAAAATAATTTTTCAATTAAAATTGAGGGTTAAAACCCTAGTTAAAAGTGTAGAAACCCTAGGCAACCATTAATGGGCCCAAAACTATGTGTAGGAAAAAATGAGCCGTTGGAAGATCCCTAGGGTAGCAGATAAATTTGAAAAAAATAACAATCTTGAATAATTTCAAAAAATAAATTATACTAATTTTTCAAACAATAATAATGAACACAAGAGCCAACAAAGAACCAAAACTATTTCAAAATTTCCACTCAATAGAGGATTACAAAATTTTCAAAAAAGTTAACCTATAGCTCTGATATCATATTATGGTAAAATGATGAATGTGTTATTAAACAAAGATCAATAATGATCTATATATACAAGTGTACAAGAGAATGTTTCTATAACGAATAGATAGAGAGAGAAATATAAACATTCTAAAGAGAAAAATGATAGCATTTACTAAAATATGTAGGTGATATTTTAAAAAATAGAACAAAAGAAAATAGCTTAATGTAGCTCTATGAAACAGAGCTTCAACATATCCAAAATCAGTTGACCGTGAAATTCTAGTAGACTATAATCCCACATCCAAACCAATAATATATGCCTTTTCGGTCTTGTATGTGATCATTGGAGGCCTAAGTGACACCGCAATGAATGAGGTTAGGTTTATAATGTCTCCTTGCTACCTTTGACCCAATATGGACTCCCACACTTCTTCAAGGGTCCCCCTAGGGGTAAGTATTTGGACTCGATAATGCTCATGTTGTTGACCAAAATGTGCATGACAGTGAATGATGTCTCTACCATGTTAAAGAGGTTTCTTACTTTGTACACCTTGGAAACATTGGCCTTGTACATTACGACTCTTAAAATATGGATTCTCAAATGCATGTTCGAAGGAACTTTAGTATTTATAGTAAAAAGAGGCAAAAGTTTTGAATTTCATGAACATGGATGCATGACCTCTTATATGCATTTAGTACACCCCTCTCAACGTAATAAATCTATTTATTTATTTCTATTAATAATTCTTCCTAGAAATCCATGCAGATCTATGAAATTAGTTCACTCAAAGTCACTCAGGCCATCCCCTCATATTAGTCAAATCCACTTTACTCATCCATGTACTCAATTAAATCACTAATTGAGCTCTTCATAGGGACATTTGTTGCATGGACATTCCCCATGTCCTTACAATCAACCTCATCCATTGATTCCTTTGATGATCATTGTCAGGCGAAGACCATAAATTGGCCATTTTCCAAGCAAATCAAGCATCTACAAGTTTTGAGAAAATTCATGCTATCATCCAATCTATTTACTATCAAATAATTATGCTAGAAAAATGAGCAATCCACATATCAAATTATTGAAATATATCTAAGATCAATAAAAGAACATGAGACTTTCCAAGATAATATGACTTTTTACTATTTCATTTAATGCACTATGCTCATGTTTTATTAAAATTATTGTTGAATGTGAAATTAGGTACATTCATAGTATTATTCTTATTTTACAATTTCATATTTCATCCCACACACTACCATACTATGACTACCATATTTTGGAAAAATTAAAAAGTGTAATGTTTTTTACTTCCCACCCATCTTTTTCATTTAATTAAATAGTTAAGAATCTGACTAAGCCCTAAAACTTATCTCCACCTCACAGCAAAATGTCATTACGAGATAGCTCTAAAACCCTAAACCCTGCATGGCAAGGGATACTGAAAAACATCAAACCCTCAGAGGCCTCCTGAAACCCTAAACACGTAGTTCACATCTGCAATATTTTTCTGCAACATTTTGCTCCGATCAAGCATTGTTCGAATCATACTGATCAGGCAGCCAGCGTTCGAATATCATGGCGTCCACAGAAGAGAAAAAGAAGAAGAAAAACCTGAATCATACCGATCATGCAGAGGACAAAGAAGGTGACTACCTGATAAAACCCCAGAGTTACACCCCGGAAATGGACACCTCCTCGTGGCCAATCCTGCTGAAGAACTTCAACAAGCTCAACATACGCACCGGTCACTACACTCCCATTCCTACCGGCCACTCCCCGCTGAAGCGTCCTCTCTACGACTATATCCGCTACGGTGTTATAAATCTCGACAAGCCTGCAAACCCTAGCTCGCACGAGGTGGTCGCATGGATAAGGAGAATGCTTAGGGTTGAGAAGACCGGTCACAGTGGAACCCTGGATCCCAAGGTCACTGGCAGCTTAATAGTCTGCGTGGAACGAGCCACAAGACTTGTGAAGGCGCAGCAGGGGGCTGGGAAGGAGTACGTTTGTGTGGCACGCCTGCATTCAGCTGTGCCTGATGTGGCCAAAGTTGCCAGGACTCTGGAGACCTTGACGGGAGCGCTCTTTCAGCGGCCGCCGCTTATTTCTGCCGTGAAGAGACAGCTGAGGATTAGGACCATTTACGAGAGCAAGCTTCTGGAATACGATGCTGAGAGGCATCTGGTTGTCTTCTGGGTGTCCTGTGAGGCAGGTAATGTTATGCTCAGCGTCATTGGTTATTCAAAGATAAGCTTTAGTCGTCTACCGGCATGTACTGTTCTGGATCCTTTTAAGTACCATCGGTTACTAATGACAGCCATCTGTATATATTGGTAAAGACTAAAGATATATGTTTCAGGTAGACAACCATTTTTTTTGTGTAAATAAAGGTATTCATCTTCAGGCATTTAGTTAAGCTTTTTATCCACAGTACAGAGACTCGCCTAGAGTCTGGTGAGGGCCTGCAAATCCAAGTCTGCAGCCTCACTTGCAGGCTCGCTGAGTTTGAAAAGAAATCAACTTGAAATATTAAAGAAACTATTAATTCATTGTTTCGCAAATGAGTTTAGTTAATTGCCCCCTTTTGGCAGGGTTTTAATTTGAATATTTGTTTAGTGTTGTGCTTATCTGGCATATTATAGGACCACTATTTACTTGGTATTGTAGTTACTAATACATGTAATATTCTACATTTCTGTTTCAGCTAGACTTATTTGGTTCATTTCAAGATTTGCTACATCTATGTTTTTTAAAATCATACAATAATAACAATCATAAAATTGCACCTTTTTTTTCAATTATGTATTTAACCTGTATGAGACATATTTGTTTAATTTATTGCAGGGGTTGCTATTTTGTTCGCATAATGTAATATTAGACATATTTATACTCATCTGGCATATTGCCATGTTGCAGGGATTGTTATATCTTTCTTAAACGTGTAATACTGTATGTATTTGTTTCATCTATGCTAACCTGGTACATATTTGATTCATGTGCAGGTACCTATATCAGAACACTGTGTGTTCACTTGGGGCTTTTGCTGGGAGTTGGTGGTCACATGCAGGAGCTGAGGAGAGTCCGGTCTGGGATTTTGGGTGAAAGAGACAATCTGGTGACAATGCATGATGTGCTTGATGCACAATGGACGTATGATAATTACAAGGATGAATCCTATCTGAGGAGGGTCATCATGCCTTTGGAGGTTTTGTTGACCAGCTATAAGAGATTGGTTGTCAAGGATTCTGCAGTGAATGCCATCTGCTATGGGGCAAAGTTGATGATTCCAGGGTTGCTGAGATTTGAAAATGGGATTGAGGTCGGTGAAGAGGTGGTTTTAATGACCACCAAGGGGGAGGCAATTGCAATTGGCATTGCACAGATGACCACTGCTGTAATCGCTACTTGTGATCATGGGACAGTGGCAAAGGTGAAGAGGGTAGTGATGGAGAGGGATACTTATCCCAGGAAGTGGGGATTGGGACCGAAGGCATCCACAAAGAAGAAGATGATTGCAGAGGGGCTATTGGATAAACATGGGAAGCCTAATGAGAAGACTCCACAGGAATGGATGAGGAATTTGGCATTGCCTGCCAGTGGGGATGCTTTGGTTGCCAGCCTTGCATCTGCACCCAATGTGAAAATTGAGCCTGAGAGCTATGATAAAACAGAGGAGAAAAAGAAGAAGAAGAAGAGAAGTAGAGAAGGTGAAGATGGTACACCAGATGGATTGGAGAAGAAGAAGATCAAGGTAGAAGAAGGAGAGGAGAATGTTACTGAGAAATCTGAAAAGAAAAAAAAGAAGAAGGTCAATGATAACGAGGAAGCTACCGAGGCTGATAAAAGTGAAAAGAAGAAGGATAAAAAAGATAAATACGTTGGAGAAGAGGAAGTAGAAGAGGTGAAGAGTGAGAAAAAGAAGAAGAAGAAACACAAAGAGGAAGGCGATCAGGAAGAGGAAGTAGAGGTTGAGAGAAGTGAGAAAAAGAAAAAAAAGCACAAAGAGAAGGGAGAGGAAGAGGAAGAGGAAGAGGTGGAGAAAAGTGAGAAGAAGAAGAAGCACAATGAGAGGGGAGAAGAGACTCCTTTATCAGCAGCATTGCATGACGAAGACAAAAAAAGGAGCGAAAAGAAGAAAAAGAAAAAGAAGCATGAAAATGAGGAATAGGATGAGTTGAGAGTGACTGGGATGCTTTGGGAGACAGGTGTAAAGCTGCAAGCACTTGAAACAGTGACACACTTAATGCACACTTGCTTCAATGAATCATGAAATTTTGCCTCTGGTGATGGCCCAGGTTGGCATTATTGTTGCAGCTTTGGAGTTTCATCCTTCTCGACATCACAGACTATGCATATTCTGTGGCGGGTCAGGTGTGAGGATTATCAACAAGGCTTTTGTTATAACTTATCTTTACTCAATGTTATATGTTTAGAGAATTTTTCTAATATAAGAGTTTGCCACAAATGTGTACTGTGGATTCTTATAATTGGTAGCACATGCGTATTAGTTGGTTTATGAGAGCTGCGGAATTGTTTTGAATAATTATTGGGCCATGTTTAAGTATTTTCAGATCCTCCAATTTTGACTTGATTTTGTAGTGCATTTACTTTGAACTCTGTTATGAAGGTCTAGACAAGGACCCGGGTCTTTTTTATGTAATGTTTTAGCTAGCCTTATTTATGCAGCCTCTTATGCTGTCTTGAAAATGACGTCCTCAAATTATTTTTATGGTGAGCTTAGTTGTGCTTCAAATTTTTCAATGTTCAGAATTTTAAAATATCACGTGGATAAAGTTATCTTAATGCTAGGAAAAAAATAGTAAAGATGGTTTATATCTGTTTCAGGGACATTTATTTTCTACAGTTTTTCTATAGGCGGTTTTCCATGATACAAGTCATTGCTGAAAATTATGCAATTTAACGTGAATGCTATTTCTGGATCAGATTGCTTCAATGCTCTTTTATGTTCTCTTTCTGTTGGAGATGCATAGCTTTGACACGTTGATTTTACTCCATTGGGTCGTTAATGTTACTCCCAATAAGCACAGCAAACTGTCATTGATGTAACTGCAGATGAGCACTGCAAACCAGCCAACGTAGTGAGTTCAACAATAGGGTCCTCTCCTCTACTAGGTGTATTTTACAAGTCTACCCCACTAAAGCAGTTTTAGAAGTAACACTTCACATTGCAGATTACTCTGATGCCCCGCTTGCCAAATTTATGCATTTTTAAATTAAAATACACTTATCTTTTCAAGGGGAAGATTGATCAGACTATAAAAAAATTTAAAGGATTATTTATAAATATATCTATATATATGTATATATAAGTAGGTATTGTATATACGAGTATATATGTTAATATATGTGTATGTATGTTTTATTGCTAATTATGCCTAGAGGTGTTATTTGTGACATATTGATTAGTTAAAAATTTTCAACAACAGGGTCCTCTCCCCTACTAGGTGTATTTTATAAATCACTTAAGCAGTTTTAGAAGTAACACTTCACATTACAGAGATTACTCTGATGCCTGCTTGCCAAATTTATGCATTTTAAAATTAAAATACACTTTTTTTTTCAAGGGGAAGATTGATTAGACCATAAAAAATTTAAAGGATTATTTATAAATATATCTATATATATGTATATATAAGTAGTTATGTATATATGAGTATATATGTTAATATACGTGTATGTATGTATTTTTGTTAATTATGCCTAGAGGTGTTATTTGTCACATATTGATTAGTTAAAATTCTTAGTAATTGTAAGGAAAGATGCTCCATGGAAGAGAGGTATTACAAGAAAGCAAGGTGGTCTTTACTCCATCTCTTGTTGATGCAATTTTGGAAAGCTGTCAGACATGGAAATGTTGCATTAAGGTTTTCTCTTGGGCAGGGCAGCAGTCTGGTTACAATCACACCACTGAAACTTTCAATATGGCCTTCAAAATTGCAGGCAGTGCAAAAGACTTTTAAGTATATGAGAAGTCTTTTAGAAGCCATAAAGAGAGAAAATTGTCCTGTTACAGCTGACACATGGACTGTCATACTATTCCAGTATGGAAGAGTAGGCTTGACAAATCTTGCTTAAAAGAATTTTGAAGAGATGAAAGCTGATAAATGCAAGCCTAAAAGTACATATAAATTTCTCATCACATTTCTTTGTGGAAAGAAAGGAAGAGATAAAAAGTTTGTTAGTTTCAAGAGATGCTACGTGCAGGGTTTAGGCCAGATAAGTCCCTTTGTTTTTCTTACATGTTTGTGCGAGTCAAATGAATGCGTGTATGGTAGCCTTATGCCTGGTTTTTTAAGAGTGGGTCAATTGAATGAGGCATTAGTAATGTTGGAGAGTATGAAGCGTGCAGGTTATTCACCTAGTGTTTATATCTGTACATATCCAATTGTTTATTTCATCAGAGAGAAACAATCAAAAGAAGCCTTTTCAATATATGAGAACATGGAAAAGGATGGTTGTGAGGCGACTGTTATTACATATTCAACACTGATCCGAGGGTATATGAATGGGGGCTTAGAGTATAAGGCATGAAGTATATCTAATTTAATGAAAGATAAAGGACCTGCACCGGATTTTAAAACCTACACTGTATTTATAGTCACTCATGAATGGGTAACTCCAAAATTCAGACAACAATCATAAAATCTGAAATCCAATCATATCTTTTTCTGTAGATGATTACAAGAACAGATTTTCTCATCGAGGTAGAAATCTGAAGGCTGAGACCAACATTGGCAAAACATGCTGACATTAGAGAGGATCGAGATGATGGTCAGTCTATTTTCCCAAGGAATTTCAGTTGTCAAATATCTGGGAGGATGCAGCAGATGGTGAATTATTGCCATTTCAATCTGCATTACGATAATCTAGCAAATCTAGCAAATCTGTTCAATTTATATCTTGTCCTTGAGGTTTGGTCTGCTGTATTTATACTTGGTCTGTTGTATTTATACTTGATGCAGACCCATAGATCAAAAACTTGGAATCAACAAAACAAATTTTGACTCATACTTAGATTTGACATTAGCACATTATATAATATGATGATTGTTCATCATATAAAATTACAAATCCATAAGATATTTTACACTTTTCTCTTCTGATTAAAGCTCCTCATTGACTACGCCTTTGAATTGGATAATAAAAAATCTTTTTTTTTAAGAACAATAGCATATTCAAGTAAAATCATCTAATGCAGCCCTTCCTAATGTTTTTGTTCAACTTTTGCTCGTGTGCGTTCCTACTTTTACCACTTGTCTCAAAATTAGAGAACCCTTGACTAGAAAAAGAAAGGGCTCCACATCCTCATTGACTTAATTTGAATATGTGACAAAGTCATATAATTCATTTTTATTGCTCGTCTCCTTTTTCTTCATTTTTTTCATGTAAAGGCGATAGCTATATTGCACAATACAAGGTCATTGAAGTTCTTTAGAATCCTGATGTGACTTCTTTGTGTAAATCACCCAATCTTATCCTATTGCACTCATACTCATAAGCACTACGTGACTAACATAACATACATACATGTGAATACACGTGACTTCTTTGTGTAAGTGGTCCAATCTTATACTCAACCCATAAGCATTATGTGACTAACATAACATACACACATGCGACTAATTTATTATACATACATATGGCTTGGAGTTGAAGATTTGGTGTTTTGCATCTAAATCTTTCCACCACAAATTTGCAAAGAGAACATTAATAATTTAATGTTAATAAACTAGAATTGCAATTATTAAACAAGATTACTATTGACCGGACTTTGGACTTTGGACTTTGGTTTATTTTAAAGGAAAGGGCTCAATTCTCTCTCTCCCCCCGAAACCAGTTGTTGGGTAATTCTCCTTTGAATGTATAAATGTAAAGAAAATGTTTTTGACACCCTTGTAAATTGGTAACTTGTTTGGAATTATGTCTCTAAGGCTTTCATCGAGTGTCGTCTTTTCATACATGTGTTGAGGCCACACATAATGTCTTAACTGGCCTTTAAAAGGAAAGGGTGAAGGGAAACTTGGGAACAAATATTTAATTTATCTAATCATAGGTTGATAAGGGACTAATACTGATTGGAAAGTTTTACTTATATAGTGAAAACTTTGTTCTCATTTAGAATCAAACTATTCTATTAGAGCAAGTGATGCTCAAATAAATATACTCAAGTGATGCTCAAATAAATATACTCAACTCACTTTCAAAGGATACCACCTATGGTGAACTTAGTGATGCTTTGTCGACATACTTGAACCACTTAGGTTTTGAACCTAGTCATAAAAGTGGGTACACTTGCACCAATGTGCTAGTTGCTGCAACATTGATGTGTTTCAAATTGAACTATGACTACTATATAATGACCTTTTTAAGAGCATACACCTCATTTTCAACCTAAAAACTGACCCCTTAATGACAGGATTGGAATTAGTGCAAAAAGGAGAACTCCTGTATACTCTACAACAAACTTATATTTTCAAATCCATTTTATTTTTTTTAATGAACTTTACTTGAGAATTTTAATTTTGCGATATATCTATAACCAACAAACTTAAATCCAAGAATACTTTTACACAAGTCGATTGTGGTGTTACAAAGAAACCATTTTCCTATAAATGGATGATGAATGATAACTAATTGAAAATATTCCATTTTCTCCTTGTTTTTGACTTGCCAGCATAGCCATCCCCACCATGATACTATGGAGAAATTGAAGGTTACCTTGAGATTGAAATGATTCACTTTGTTCAAAATGTATGTGTAGGTATAAACATTTAAGTCATTGATATGTGATACAACTAATTTGGGCCAATATA
>MU223374.1:557057-585854 GCA_018584345.1 Thuja plicata | reverse complement strand
ATTGAAAAATAGGAGTTCTAAGCGCTATTGGGAAATCAAATACTAAAAAGGGGAGTCTATACTTGAATTTGAATAATTTGGGTATTGAAAATGGAATTGGGATGTCCGAACAAGCTCTAGGACAACTCTTAAGAGTTCTTTTGCCAACATTTTTTTCATAGGAGTGCTACAATCCTCACCTTGGGCACAATAGCCCCACAAGCAAGCGCTAGGGCCCTTTACAAATGTAGACACTAGAATCATGTATACATTAATTTGCACATTTTTCTATTTTTAATCCATTAAAATTATTATTATCCCAAGGCTATTACTTTATCACAAATAAGTTCATTAAATAAGTTTTTATGGTTTAATTAATAGAAAAATTAAAAAATTATCCACAATTAAATTAATTCTAAATCTAAAATTGTATTGTATGAGTAACTATCCAATCAAATTAGTTAACAAAATAATTAATTTAGTTAACTCAGTAATCAAAATAGTTAACTAAATAATTAATTTAGTTAAGTCAATTTCCCTCACTCAAGATCATAAGTTAAATGAGTTGACTACCTAATCATCGTCCATTTTGCAAATTGATTTCCACCTCTCCATCACATCCACCAATCATTGATCCAACTTATGATCTAAGATTAAATACCTACTATTCAATTTCCTCGAGAAAATTTATATAATTCAGAGTTTAATCCTACATTCATCTAATCTTGAATCAAATAGACGTCCAAGCGAACAATAGACAGACACACATTATTACTTGCATATCTATTTCATGTTCTATTAGAGGCTTGTATGAAGTTAGAATAATGTTTTAAATATTGTTTTTGATTCTTAGTTTTATTTTGATTTTTTATAATTATGTTTAGCATGCTCAATAGGTCTTAGTCTTTCATCTAGTACTTTATGTTTAATTATAGTTTTAATTTATACTCAAAATCAATACCATTCTTCTTTTGTTTATATGGTTCATTAAATTTACTTTGTGTGTGGGGTTTCTATTACTCTTTTATTTGTCTTTTCTTGCCTTGTTGAATATTGCAAGCAACAATCATCAATCATGGTGATAAAGATACAATAAGGTCTAAATTCATTATAAAAGGCACCAAAGAACTTGGGAAGCATAAATGTTTTCATTCCATTGTTTTGGATTTTGGTATGTCTTTTTCAACATGTTAATCACTAGTTTTTTTTGCATGCTCTAGATATTTCATTTTGTGTAAAATTCTTGTGATATCTGTAATAGGTTATTCATTATTTTAACATGCATTTTCTATATGCAAAAAGAAACAAACTCCATCCATATTCAAACACCCATATCATCATTGTTTGGTTGATCTCATGCATGCAAATTTCTTTATGCAGCCGTCCTTTGTACCATTTTCTTTTGCTCTTTTTTTTTTTGGTTGTGTTTTTTCTACATCTGAATAATACATTAGTGCCACTCAATTATTGTTGCAGTTTGATCTTGCACTCTTGGGACTTATCTAAACCTCTAAATGGATTGTCTAGAGCCTTCAATTGCACACAAATTGGACATCAAAGGGAGATTTTACAAAATCATTGACATCTCGACAGACAATTTCATTGTAGCACTCATTATTCAAGGATTTATTCACATTACTACAATTGCCATGATTTGAATGAAACTATATTGGCCTCCTCTTGGATTAAGGCTTATTGCATCATAATTGTGATATGAAGGCAAAATATCCTTATATTTTCTTTTGCCTACTAGGGGAACATCTTTGAAGCACTCAAATTTGTCTTTGCCTTGAGCTTGAAATAATGATCTTCATTGGATATCTTTAATGTCTTATTTGATATTATTATATTTTCTGCAAAAAGAGATTACTACTATTCAGTGCAACCATTGTTGTAGGATGTGCTATCTATTGCCCTCTATTCAACTACAAAATACTTGTGTTAGCCTCAATTTCATTGCCCAAAAGCATCAAAATATTCAAATATTTATTTTCTTTCTAACATTTTGTGTGGAGGAATTTCTTTTCAATTTCTAATGTATATGAGTGTTTGCAAGTCATTGCTAGTCAAGTCAAAATAAAAAATAAAAAGGAAAATTTTGACACTTTTTTGCATGTAAGACATTTTCCAAAGGTTTTCAAGACCACTAATTTTTTTTGCACCCCCACTTGCCAAAGACTTCAATTCGAAACTCTCACATTTGGTTGTGGGTTGCTAAAATTAGCTCATTTCCTTTTATTGTTTATATTAGTTGTGTCTTGTGGTGATTGTATTTGTATACGCTCTCCTCTTGTACCTTTTAGGTGATCTTGAGGATAAAAAGTAATCCAGTTCACTTTTCTTCCTTTTTAATTTTTATTTGGTATATCTATAGATTTCGTCACCTTAGGGGACAACCTAAACCATCTATTTCGACATGGTATATAAAGGGGAGAGATAAAAAGTTGTACTATCAAGGAGAACCATCATGTTTATCTTGGTCACGCGGCTCCTTTTGGAAGGAGGGAAGTTGAAATGGAATTGAACTTGGTCCGTGAACACAAACTTGTAGATTGACTCTCATTTATGGAATCAAGCCTTGTGTACCTTCAAGTATATAAAGGACGCCCCTAGAAATGAGTTAATAGGCTATGCATAATCTTCCTCATGCTATAAGAGTGGCCTCGGGTGATAAAAAATGGTCAGTGCCCTAACATAGACCATACACATTATGATAAGACAAGATATATTGACGAACTTGCAATAATCCACATGCCTACTACTTGAATAATATAAGGTATTGGTGTTTTTACTTTGTTTTTGTAATGTCCCCTTTTGGGTTTGTCCCAAATCTTGCCCTAAAATCACAAGTTAATTTAAAGAAAGAAATGTAATATAGTTACAGTTATAACTTTACCAATTATAATTTTTAAGCAAGATAAATCCTAGTTTTAGGTCTTGCAATCATGTTATACAATATTGGAAATATAATTTATAGGACCAATCATTTCTACAAGGGTTGAAGGTCAAAGTATATATAAGTGCATATATAATAATCATCTTTATCGATTTAGATAAATCATTTAACATTTATAATTCATTTTTAGAATTAACCATAATAGGGGTTGAAAGAGGGAAGCATGATGGGGTACAAAAAAGCATCCCTCACACTAAGCCCAAGGGTGGATGCAATACCACCCTTGGCCCACATGTGGCAAGATGCCATCCATCCAACATGGGTGGTCTACCTAGTGGAGGAGATCGCCTTTGCCCTCCTATTTCATGTCACCTTATCCACCTGCATATGATTGTGATTTCTCTTAATTTAATTCCAACAATAAACCATTATAGAGATTGGAAAGAAAATTGCAATAGGGGACCTATAATATTCCTCTTATCTAAGCCTAAGGGTGAGATACGATACCCCCCTTGACCCACATGTGGTAGGACGTCATCCATCCATCATGAGGTGGCCTACTTATAAGGGAATTTCATATATTGTTCTCCCTCCTTGTATTTCCTTACTCACCTCCAGGTGATTGCTTGCGGGGAAATAAGTATTACTCACATCTAGGTGATTTCTTGTGGGAAAATAAGTAAAATAAGGAATAACATTTCATATTATTGCCTGTACAAAATATGTGTATTAAATATACTACCACAATATTTAGTATACCACCTAAATTGTTGAATGAGAATGCAGATTCTTATAATAGAGATAATTTGTTTTGAATTCCTTTCTCTTGTTCGATCTTCCTTTATTGATGGTTTGAGGTATTAGCGAGTGATGATTAAGTGATTTCTAATTAGATGATTGATGAGTGGAAACATACTGAATGTTGGTTTGATATATTGGTGAATCATTATTGAATGTATACTAATTTGATTGTTGAATTGTTTGTTTTCTTGATCGCAAGATGAAGTGATGATTAATGTGGATTTGATGATTTTTTTTATAAAAGCAACAACAAGAGGGTGTTGGCCCGTGGTACAATTATTGGGAAAAAAGAAAAGAACAACAACAAAAAAAAAGGGGTTTACCTTAAACAACAACAAGGCCCGCCAACAGGTTAACAAACCACCAACAACACATTGTCAGAAAGGTCAGAACGATGATTGTTTTCTTGATCTTGCTAATTGTTTGTTTGTTTGATTTCTTGAGGGATTAATAATTGATGGATAAATGAAAGATTTTTTTTATGGATTCATGAGTGATGATTTATAAGTGTTCCTTCCATGCTTGGAATGAATTCTCCTTTATACTTCATTGGTGAAAGGTTCACCACCTTTCATTAGAATTAAGTCACCACTTTTCATTGTTGCCTTTGAGAATAATACATATTCCTCAAATTGATCTACCTTGCATGTCCTCAAAAGAGACCTTCTCCCTTTTATATCTTCCAATGTGAGGGAGAGTCTCACCTCTTCATCAAGTCCACCCTTTGCAATGGTCGCAACCTCTCATAATTACCACCCTTCAAAAGAGTCACAACCCTTCATCATTTATGCCCTTTGAGGGAGTCCCAACCTTTTATAATTACCACCATTCAAAAGAGTCACAACCCTTCATCATTGTTGTCCTTTGAAAGAGTCACTTCCTTATTTTCTTCCCATTCCTTTTTCCTAATAATCCTTCCTTAGTTCCTATGCTCCCTTCTTCCTTCCTCCCATTTTTTTAACAAAGTTATATTCTCTCCCTTTTATATCTCATGTTTGAGGGAGTCACAACTTTTTATTTCATGCCTTTTGACCATTCATTACAATTAACTAAATTTTAATTATGTTATATTTTAATTTTATTATAAATATTTATTATTATATCCTATTGTAACAATGGGATATTACAACTTTCTATTATGCTAAACATATGGTTGTATTCAAACTTTAAACCAAATCAACCTTTGCAAACTGCATCATTATCATACCAATGCTCATCCAAAAATGACATACCTAAACAACATTTGAAGCCAATGTTCTTGATGAAAAATCAAATTGAATCCATCTTTGAAGCTCCCATCCAAAGTCAACTCCTATCCAAATTATAGTATGTAAATAATATTACTAGTAATAAGCAATTTAAGTGTATGTAATGATGGATCAACGACCTTTGTAATTTAATCAATAATTGTTGTATATCTATAAATAAGAATTATATATCATTTAAAGCTTAAATTTTTGTATAGATAGTAGAAATGTTGAGTTCTTTTCCTTATAGTTTTTTATTATTGTAACAATTTCTTAAGATCCTTGCACACAAAATTAATGCAAATATTTTTTTATATGTGGTGAGACAAGTTGTCCAGGCATACCTTTCTCATACCATTATTTTATTTAGCTTTTTGTCTATGTTTTTGTATAATCTTAAATCCAAGACTGTATAATTTATCCAATTTAATAATAGGAGTGAAGGAATTTGAGTAGAGATATTATTCTCCACAATAGTGTCACAAACTCAAATTGATTAAATGATTGACTATCATCATTGAGTTTTGGAAGAGATAGTTGGCTATATGTAGATGGATCGACATAAATCAATGACATATCATAAGCCCTAGGATAAAATTATATTGGTCAACAGAAGGTGTGAAATCTAATGTACCTTGATCATCACTAATCATTTACTATAATCACTTGGGGACATTTTTATTGAGGTTCTTGTTTTGGCACCTCTTTAGTGGATTAATTTTGTGTAATATCAACCATCCAATAATGGCTAAATGGATGAGGATTCACATCTATTTGACATTATTATAAATTGTTATAATTAATAACTATGAGAATAGCGGATGCATAGTTCTAATGGCATGAGTCCATGGATGACCTAACAATATTTTATATGATAATTTCCTAATCCGAGACATAGAATTATGAATGAATGAAAAATAATCCAACTATAAGAGGAAGGTGAATAACTCCCATAAACTTTCAATAGTGTTATCGAAACCCTTAATGATGATTTAGGTGAAACATATGTTGACATAACTGATGCAGTAATGATTTGATTACATGGTGATCAGTTATTTTGTTGTCATTGATGTCAAGCATTGACCTAGTGTTCCTAGTATGTTGCTGAGTATAAGTATGATGAATAAAGTGTTGCGATGAGTTTTAGTTGTAGCGATCCTCATGAGAGTCTTGGGGATGTCTCTGAATGTCAAATGTATAACTGCTACTATTTATGTATATCAGTAAGCAAGTTATGATCAGATAAACGTTGACAGTGCAACTACTAGATTAGTCAGTGATATGCGATAGGTGACTTGATCAGTTTTTCAAATCTATGATGAGGTATGTGGCATGGTTACATAAGAAGGTTGATGATAGTGTGTAGAAGCTATGGTTGCGACTGCAACTTATTTGGATGACCGACGAACATGTATTACAGTTATAGAAGCGGTTTCAAGATAAGGAGCTTATTTTCTTGAGCTACCGATGGTATATCTTGAAACAGTGCCTGGTATGGGCGCTGCGGTGAATATAGTTGTGTTAGTCATGATGTGGTGACATTTCCTAATGATTAGAGGTGATGATATGACATTTCAGTGTTCGATGCTAGCGTGTCATGAATATTATAGAAGAAGGGTTTGTTAGGTCAAAACATGTTTGACTTTTCTTCATGAATTAAGTAAATCCAAGTGTGGATCGACGTGGTATAGGAAAATTTTTTGTGCATTGAGATGTGTGTATTGACGCATTGTTCTTGAGTGGGAAGTTTTAAAGTCAAATTGTAATACGTTTAGGGCAAGATTAAGGCAGTGGAAGGCTCTAGGGTTTGATGAACATTATATATGTAATAAAGTTGAAAAGATTGTGTGTTGATCATGGATAGCCAATGTGTGTGTGAAGGTGTGATCAACCCAAGGTAAATTTGAGTCTGAAGAGAAGAGATTGTGTGCATTACAACAGATCTGATCAAGTAGAGGTGTTTCTATTTACAGATCATTCTACACGTTGTTCCTCAATAGTTGCATCAGTCAAAATCCCTTAATCGGGTAGGTCCTAATAGGTCTTTATTGTAAATCCTTTAACATGGTGGCACATTAGCTTGTGTCTTAAGTCCTCTAACAAGGACACTCCTAACAGGGTAAATCTCCTAATAGGGCTAGAGGTAAATCCCTTAACAGGGTGACACCTAACAAAGTCTTTATAAACTCCTAATAGGGTTAAGCTCCTCACATGTCGTACTTCAAAATAGTGCAAAATTTTGTGGGTACTAATTCCCACCATGGTTTTTACCAATTGGATTTCCACATGAAAAATTAGTGTGTTATGTGTGATTCATGTGTGGATGTCTGATTCTATTTGCTTTTATTTCATTTCACCAGTTAAATGTTTTGTTATTTGGAAGCTGCTACTAAAGTTAATCAGACCCGTGGTTGAAATAGTAGGATACTAGTTTGTACTTATTCACCCCCCTCTCAGTACCTCCAAATACCAACAATATAAACATAATGTAAATATAATATCATGGTAGGTTTGGGACCCAATGGGTCTAGTTAAAGAAGTTACAATTTATAGAATCACATCAATATGGAATTTTAATCTTTTCTAAAGCTCTTTGCATGATTTCCTTATATAAAGGTGATGTTTACACTAAGTCCCTGAGTGATATATTAGCACATACATAAAAATAATATTGAAATAATATCACAATCCTTAGATATCTTTGTTGTAAGAATAGGTGGATTAAATATTGGAGTACTAGATGACAAATCTATTTGATTAATTACTACTTTTTTTTTAAAATCTCTCACCATCTCCTAATAGGTAAATATACTACCTAATAACTCTATGTAGTAGGTACTATATGAAATTGAAGCAAGTTAGTGGTAGATTACGTCTCCCACTAATAATAAATTTATTTGATACCACATGAGTATAAATAATATCAACCATATGGATTTCAAATGAAGACAATAGACAAGGATCAAAAGATATATTAATAAGAGCATGACATAAGTCAAAACTACCCTTGGACACAGTACAAAAATAAAACATATGTTATAAAATATTTTTTCTCTCATAGGAGTAAATGATAAAATAGGCATGATGAATTAAAACAATATAATGATCTATCCTTCAAAGTAGGTCTAAATTTATTTTCCAACAAGATGTCACCATCTAATTAGTCATAAATAGTGAACAATAATCAATTAACATGTAATAAGGAATAACTAGAGCCATCAACCTTGTTATGAAATAATTATTCACTTAAAGCAATAATATATGTGTATAATGTGTTACAAGATAAGGAACAATTAAGAATAACAAACATACTAAGTGTATCGACATCACAATCCAAAGATCATGCTCATGTATTGACTTTTTCTCTTATGTTGAGTTTGGAAACATCTCTCGATCTTTCAACATATTCTACTATAGATCCCACCTCCATTGATGATATAGTGCCATTGCTTTCCCTTGTGGAACCCACCTCTATTGTTGATATAGTGCCATTGCTTGCCCCTATAGAACCCACCTTCCAATTCTATAGGAGAAACTATAGGAGATTCCCTACAATAATACAAATTTATAACAGTTTGGATGAAGAGTTCAGGAGTTCAATTCCATTCAAAGATTATAAAGACACTATGAATACCTTGCTACCAAGAAAGGGTTATAAGGACCGATATGACAGTGGGAAATAGATAAAGAAAAAGTTGAGTAAACTTTCAACTCCTACTTTTGATGGTACAAAAAAGACTTCAATGTGAGCTTGGTTACAAAAGCTACAGGCCTTGTTTACTCTAAATCTAACGAAGGAGTAGGATGTTTTTCAATATGAAACTTTGTTGGCATAACTGATGCAGAGATAGAGTTGAGTATGTTATGGTATGTGTTTGAGGTAGATCTGATGATAAGTTGATTAATTATGATATTGTCATTGATGTCAACTTAATGTTTGTTGGTTGACAATGTGCTTGTTATACTAATGTATGTTCAAGAGGTTGAATCTAGAGCTGTGGTAAGCGTTGGTGTGTGTGATCATAAAGGAAGACTAAGTGATGTCTCTAGATACTGTATCTATGATCGCACAGGTTGATCTTATATTTGGTGTGACTTATGTTTGATTGAAGGTTGACAGGTCAGCAAGAAGAAAAAGGTGAATCCAAGAAGAAATGATTTGATGTTTGTGTCAAATAGGTTTGGATTCAGATTTTTTGGTTCAAGATTTATTATCTTGAATATGTTATGACATTTCTGTTGCGACCACATCATGATTTGATGAGCGAAAGAACAAGTTTCAAGTGACAAAAGGTCGTTCAATAAGAAGTCATAAGAAGTTCTTAGAAATGTCAGTCAAATCCTTGATCGGTGATGATGTACCATGTTGCAGTAAGTGCTTATATGTTCCAAGGGTCGTGGTGATGTTGAAGATTGATGAAGTTGATGAGTTGGCATTTTCATGATCACTATGATCAAATTTCTTGGAGGTTGTGCAAGAACATTGGAGAACGTGTTGTGGTTTGAATTTTCTTTGTCAAATAAATGTGTCATGGATTTGAAGGCCGACATGAGTTTGTTAGAGAGTACTATAGATTGTTAACATGTTTTAGGGCTTGTTCATTGACAAGACAAATAACAATGCATCGTGTTGATGTCTATGCACCACATTGTCATCTAGCATATTTTATCCCAAATTCAAGCCACGGGATATTCACATTGCACCCAAGTGTCATCCATGAAATTGAATAGTAAAATCCCAAATGATGTATAAGGAAATAAAAATAATTGATAGTGCTAAGGAGGCCTGTTTATTGCTATATAAGGGTCAAAGTTCAAAAATAACTTGTGCTCTATTCAATCCACAAGATTGAGTAAAAAAAAACAAAGTAAACATATTAATGAATGAAAATGGATGTTGATGTGTTTTGAAAGTCATGGCCACCACTTGGTGATTATTTATTCTTATTTTCTTAAGCCAATGAATGTTGATTGTTGCTACTCGATGCTAACAAATGATGATTGCTGACTAATTAACTACTAACAGAAAAATACTCTCTAATAATTCCCATTATTACATCATGCAACGTTGTTCAAGTTTCCTAGGATGATGTATTTATATATACAACCCTAAGTACATAATTCAATATTTTGGCACTCATGATGATGGATAATGGTTAGATCCCAATATGATTGTCTGGAGAATGCAAGATTTTCACTTTTGAAAATAAGGCATGAGTCATGTATCACCTACCCCCCATCTTGGTCTATAGTATTTAGGGAAGGTGGGAAACTCGCAAGAGTAGAAACATCAAGCATGGTAGATGAAATAATAACCAGTTCCAAACAAGGACCATGTTGTGAAGATAAGTCACTTTTTTGTCACTAGGAGTGATAGATAATTGTTGTGATAGTATAGCTCGTAAATCATGATCAATATCAATAGTCCCATACATGTCATCAAAACCACAAGCATGATTATAATTTTTAGCATCAAGAACATCATCATCAAGAGTGTCTTCTTTAGCCAAATTAATTGCAATAGAATCTAAGATATGAATAGAATTATCATTTTGTTCAATTTTATCTCGTTTAAATTCACTTCCTCCATTGGATCAAGCATGGGTTGGTCAAAGGGAATAAAATAATGAGTAGGTGTATGAGGTGAAGCAATGTTTTGAGGAACACATTGACAGGCTCTAACATGACACTTTTGATGGAAGTCACGAGCATGACAGTTGTATTTGGTTTTACGAGAAATTTGGTTTGGGTCAAGATCAATCAACATCGGGTCCTTTTATTCTTTAGGAGGAAGAACAGAAGGAGCCACACTAGGTTGAGATATGACTTTGGGAGAATGTGTATATGTAATTGGAGGTGGTGCAGAAGTATATATAGGAGATGTAGGTGGTGTAGGAAGAAGTCCATGTCTAGGGAAAAGATATGGAACATCCTTAGGTTTTCTAAGTGCACATATTTTGGACATTGTAAAATTGGTATGAACGAAATAAATGGTCAGGATAGGTTTGAGTTGGTTAAGGCATAGAACGCCAAAAGAAATCAAGGTCAACTGAGTCTCGAGGCACTTGAGGTTGATAAAGACTATGGTTAACATTAATGATTTATCCCTTATGAGGAAATTTATGACATTTATGAATAGGATAAGCCACAAATTTCATGGAGGCAAGAAGAGGAAGACCAAGTTTGACTTGAAATTGATCAGAAGTTGGGATGATGGTGAATGTAACATCTACAATTTTACCACCAACTTCAACAGGAAAATTAAATGGAACCATGTGAAGGATAAAGGAAACCATTGAGAGTATGGATCACATCAGATCGATCTAGAAATTATATTGCAATTGTCTACTATAAAGATTTCCAATGATCACATTCACCATGCAAGTGAGATCAATAAGGACACCACAGGAAGGAAGGTCATCAACCCTTGCAACATTGTAGAGAGGACAATCAGGTGATTTAATTGTCTTAGTAGAATCAAAGATAATGAGAGGATGAGATTGACGTTTAGGTTTAAGTGTCTCAACTTGGTTGACCACATGATTAACTTCAATGATTTTTTCAAGGAAGTCAATGCAAGGAGAAGAAGAAGAAGGTTGGGTAAGATCAATGGTATTGGTTGAATGAGAGGGTAAAGGGTTGGTGTATATTTGTAAATTTTAGTTGGGAGGTGCCATGGATTTGTTCCTTGATCATTGTCACCTTCAATAGATATAGAATTAGAATCAATAATATCTTGGATAACAATTTTCAAATGGTAACACTTTTTAGTATCATGACCAGGTTGACGATGGTATTGGGATAAAGCTTTGGGATCAAAGTGTTTGGATTGAGGTTTAGATGTGTCAACGGGTTCGATACGAGGAAGTGTTAGTACATGATAATTAATTAACTTCAACATCACATTATGTAAAGATTCATAAATCTAAGTAAAATTATGAGAAATTTTAAAGACAAATGAAAAAGGAGGCACACCTTTGGATATGTTGTTGTCACTTGTTCATCAACAGTGTTGGATGAGATGTTTATTTTGATGAAGTGTTTTAGTTTCTAAAATTTGTTAAAATTATTGGAAGTGGCATCACTCTTATCAATGGAAATAAGAGCCATTAGAGTGGTTCTCTCAAATTAAGTCACTTGAAGTTGATAATGATGAAGCACTACACACAATTGAAAAAAATAAGAGAATTCAAAAAGAAGGATCTTATGTCTATTGTCTTTTTTGTAAATTAGCAATAAAAATGTGTTGCACATCAGTATGATGCACATGATAATAAATTTGAGCATGCAAAGGCTTAAATATTCCAATGAAATCACTTAATTTTTCTTTAACACCTTGTTTACAATGCATTAAATCAATCAAAGAGATTTTAGGGTCAATGTTGTTTTGAAATTGTTGAATGAAAGCATTAGCAAGCTTGTGAAAGGAATCAAAGGAATAAGGAGGCAAAGAATATTATCATTGAAAGGATTTTTCTTGAAAGGTTCTAGTAAACAAATTTTCCATGAACCTATGGTCATGAGAGAAATCACTACACAAGTTTTGAAAAGTTTTGACATGAGTCAAAGGATCACCCTTAACGTTATAAGTCTCTAGATGAGGAATCTCCATATTTTGTGGGATAATAGCACATATAATATCCAAAGAAAAAGGAATAGAAATGTCACAAGTAGGAATGTTGAACTTGGATTTTGTCATGGAGGAAATTTGTTATTTAAAAGAAGACATTGTTTGAGACAAACTATTAATGGTAGAATCTATAGGAAGGATGGTAGGAGGGGAAACATGAGAAATGTTAGGAACATTGTGGGAAATTGAAGGAATAGTTGAATATGACAAGGGACACTATGGTATGTGGGCATGGATGAAGGCAATGAAACACATGGAATACTTGAAGGAATAGAAGGAAGAATATGATATGGAAGACTCACATGTGTAGGATTGATATTTTGAATTGAAGTTGTCATGATACTTGGAGCATAAGTGGACACACTAGGAATAGAAGTAGAGATAGGAAATGAGGTTTCAACATTTGTAGTAGGTGGAATGAGGCCTAAATCGTGAGCACAATCCCTAATAGGATTGACATTGGTATCAATGAGATGAGAAATGCTACGCAAGATGTTAACACCATGTTCATCATTATGAATAAGTTTCCTTGAGCCTTCTACATAGGAAATGACCTCAAGATTAGAGTTTTCTTGACATAACCATTTTTCAAACCTTTCAAATCCATGGGAAAGTTTTTGGACTTGGAAAACAGGAACTCTTAAGGATTCATATTCATCATGAGAAGAATGAGAAGATTTATTCTCTATGATAGGATTGATATCATTAAGATGCATGTTTGTCTCATCAAGATTCCTAAAAAGAAGGAGGGCTTAGGATAAAAGGAACCCATAAGTATACAACTTCTTCTAACTAAAATGTTATAGGTTTGATTCAAATTGATAACACTCATGCAATAGGGAATGAAGAGAAATGAAAAATAAAGGAAAATATGAAATCCAAAAGAAAATCCTTTATGAAAAATGCATTAACTAGCATAGACAACTAGATTTGATTATGAAAATATGCAATATGAATCTATAGATCTATATGCATAAAATGTAGTTAATATGTGATAAAAATGGTAACTAACACAATACATACAAAGTATACCTTAGATGTCTAAAATCATAAAAAGATAATCTCATACCAAATCAAAAGAGGAAATGTCATAAGTCAGGATCACCAAAATGTATAGTATGAAATTGGCGAATGATGATAGGAATGAAGATCACTTACCAAAGTATATTATAAAAACAGGAATATCCCCAAAGGCTCACCCTCAAATAAAATTTGATTATCATAACCCAAAAAGGATGAAGGGATGCTAATGAAAGATCTAGATTCAAGGATGAGTTTTTGGGGGAATGGGGGTATTCCTTTATTATTAATTGATTGATATGTAAATGAATTGATAGAATTAATATTATGATAAAGGAAATGACAAAACACAATCTATGATATCACATCTGATTTATAAAAGTAAGTGAAAGAGTAAAATAGGAGGAATGAACCAACAATGAAGAAAGAAGAGGAAAAATGACCTTCAAATATTAATTTGATTGTCGTCAGGATGCCAGAATTTGGTGAAACTCTAGAACTGGGAATCTGATGTCTATAACTATCTACCATGAAAATTTTAGCCAAAAAGTAGAGGAAAAGGTTGAGAAAGTTGACCTCATCCTGGATAAGGTCATGAAAGTCGACCTAGTCCTTTCAAGTCCAAGTCTTATGAAATTCTTTGAGGATCTGCAACATGTTCTGAGACTCCCGAATCTAGATCCGCAAATGTGAAATTGTTCCTACACATAGAAAAGAAGGGGAAAAGGCTATGGAAAGGGGTTTTCCTTGGTCAAATCCCTATATAGGAATCAACCTTCAAATGAAATTGAAATTGCATAAAGGAAAGTAAAGTGAATGCATGTATCTTCTTTCTTGCTTATGAATTCCTGTACTTGGCTATCATGGGAGATAAATTTGGATCAATGAGAGAAGATGATCTTTTCTTGAATGTATCTTTAAGAAATGGAGACTTGGAATCCTAGATTGGGTGCTTGCCTTCAAGTATTGAACCCATCACTTCAATTGCACAACTTGAATTGCTTGAGATCTTGACTTGCTTACATATGAATGAGCTCTTGAATGCATTTTCATGTGATGTCATATGTTATGTTGTGATATAGAAATGAGAAGAGAGAATCCCCTTTTATACTCATTTCAGGATTCAATTTTTACTCCAGACCGACCACATATCTATAAATTGGAATAAAACCCAACCATCGAGCCCTAAACCAACTTCAGGGCAAAAAACCTAGGAAAAGGTTGACTTGGCCGACCTAGTCCAAGACTTGGTCAACCCGGCTGACCTAGTCCAGTTAATTTTGCCTCAAATTTATCGGGACCTAAGAGAGTGTGATCGAAAGAAAAGGGAGAAATTATAGGTTGCTGGGATTAAGAAAAATAGTCATTCAAACCTTGAAATAACCAAAATGGGGTCTAAAAGGTTCTAGAGCCTCCAATTATGGGTGCTAAATTTTTAGGATGGTACATTTAGCCCCCACTTTAGTGGGAGTATGATAAAAATTCATGCTCACGGTAAAGTAGATCAAATTTGTAATATGATATTATCAAGGTCAATGACACAAGGAAACATCAAGCCCTCAACTGACTTAAGTCCTCATAAAATCTAAAACCAAAATAAGAGAGGCATCACTCGAAAGAGAGAAAGAGAAAGAGATGCTGTGATTACCATCCAAATAAGAGTTTTTATTATTGTGAACCACATAAAAGAAAGTGTCGCAAAAGATGGTGTTGAAAGGTCTAGCAAGTTGTATTATGCTAGTTCAATCCATCAACAAGGATCAATCCTTAAGGAAAGTGTATTTGATAAGGGATATAACAAAGGGACGATCAGTCCTAAGGGAAGGAAAGCTTCCATAGGGATCAAAGAAGGAAGGAGGATCAAACTAGGGATCCAAAAAAATCCATCAATCAAAGGACCAAATGTGTGTGGTCGGTTTAAGAACCAAATGTGAAATATAATTAAATCACTGTGTGTGTGTGTGTGTGTGTGTGTGTGTGTGTGTGTGAAATGTGAAACATAAAGCAGAGTGTATGCCCCCACATTAAAGCGATTACAAACACCTTAACATGAGCAATGACTTTAATGAAGCATGCAGGCATCCCCAAGAAATGTTTCCACTATGAAATGCCCCCAATAAAGGACAAGTTAGGGGAAATGAGCACATGACAGAAGAGAGCACAAAAGGGATCTACCAACTCTGGGGTCATTAGGTCATATGATGACTCATATCTATCATAATTATGTCAAAATGAATTATCATCATCCCCCAAGGGTAGTAGAACTACAAGCACAATGGAAGAAAAAATACGTAAGAGTTACAAAGAAGAGTCTTTTTGGGTCGACATCACGAAAACCAAAAAGAATAGGTAGCTACCATTTTGCATCATCCCAATCAGACAACACAAAGGCACATTTACAAATATTGACACAGGCATAACATAACATGTAATGAAATATAGAATAAGTAAGATAAAAATATAAGAATGCTTACAATATTGCAATTTCTTTATCACCTTGTGCCAACAGAGAAACACGGGTCATTTAAAGAAATTTGAACAAAACAAATCACAAGAAACACACCACGAAGGAACCACATTACAACAGGAAAAAAACATAATCCACCGCGTATCTCCTACCCCCCCATCTTAGTCTATAATGTTTAGGGAAGGTGGGAAACTCACAAGAAGAGCAACATCGAGCACGAAAAATGGAACAATAGTCAGTTCCAAACAAGGACCATGTTGTGCAAATAAGTCACTGTGTTTGTCACTAAGAGTTATAAATAGATGTTGTAAGAGCATAGCTCTAAAATCATGATCAATATCAATTGTCTCATACATGTCATTACAATCAAAAGCATGATTATCATTGTTAGCATCAAGAACATCATCATCAAGAATATCTTTTTCACCCAAATTAATTGTAATAGAATCTAAGATACAAATGGAATTGCCATGTTTGTTCAATTTTATCTCATTTAAATTCATTTCCTTCATTGGCTAAAGCATGGTTTGGTAAAAGGGAAGAAAATCATGAGTAGGTGTATGAGGTGAAGTAATATTTTAAGGAGCACGTTGATGGGCTCTAGCATGATGCTTTCGATGATGGTCACGAGCATGACGGTTGTGTTTGGTTTTACTAGAAATTTGGTTTGAGTTAGGATCAATCAACATTGGGTCATTTTCTTCTCTAGGGGGAAGAACAAAAGGAGCCATACTATATTGAGAGACAACTTTAGGATAATGTGTATAAGAAATAGGAGGAGGTTCAAAAGCATAAATAAGAGGTGTAGATGGTGTAGGAAGAATTCCACATCTAGGGAAAAGAGATGAAACATCATTGGGTTCGCTAAGTGCACAAATATTTTGGACCTTGTAAGCTTGGTATGATCAAAATACATAATTAGGACGGGTTTGAGTTGGTTGAGGCATAGAACGCAAAAAGAAATCAAGGTCAACTGAGTCTCGAGGCACTAAAGGATGATAAAGACTATATAGTTAATTGTCACGATTTCTCCCTTATGAGGAAATTTAAGACATTTATGAATAGGATAAGCCACAAATTTTATGGAGGTAAGCCAAGGAAGACCAAGTTTAACATGAAATTGATCATAAGTTGGGATGAAAGTGAATGTAACATCTATAGTTTTACCACCAAATTCAACAGGAAAATGAAATGGAACCATGGGAAGGATAAATGAAACCTTTGCGAGTTTGGATCATAACATTAGATAGATCATAGAAATCATGTTGCAATCATCTAATATAAAGATGTTGTTTAGTTATCACATTCACTATGCAAGTGGGATCAATAAGGACACCACATGAAGGAAGGTCATCAACCCTTGCTACAATGCAGAGAGGACCATCAGGTTCTTTAATTGTCTCCGTAGAATGAAAGATAATGCAAGGCTAAGATGGAGGTTTAGGTTTAACTTTATCAACTTGGTTGACCACATTATTAGATTCATTGATTTTTTCATTGTATTCAATGTAAGGAGAAGAAGAAGAAGGTTGGGTAAGATCAATGGTATTGGTTGAATGAGATGGTAAAAGGTTGGTGTTTGTAAATTTTGGCTGGGAGGTGTCATGGATTTGTTTTCTTGACCATTGTCACCTTCAATAGATATAGCATTAGAATCAATAAGATCTTGGATAACAATTTTCTAACGGTAAATATTTTCAGTATCATGATCGGGTTGATGTTGGCATTGGAAAAAAGTTTTGGGATCAAAGTATTTGGATTGAGGTTTGGATGTGTCAATGGGTTTGATAGGATGAAGTGTTAAAACACATGAGCTTAATTAACTTCAACATCACACTATGTAAAGATTCAAAAATCTGAGTAAAATTACAAGCATGTTTTAAGACAGATAAAAACATAGCCACACCTTTGGATATTGTTGCTACCACTTATTCATCAACAATGTTGGATGAGGTGTTGATTTTTATGAAGTGTTTTGGTTTCTAAAATTTGTTAAAATTATTGGATGTGACATCACTCTTATCAACAGAAACATGAGTCATTGGAGTGGTGCTCTCAAATTTACTCACTTGAAGTTGATAATGATGAAGCACTACACACAATTGAGGAGAAGAAGAGAATTTGGAAAAAAAGATCTTATTGTTAGTAATAAATGAGAGGGGGGGTGAATCAGTGGCCTCAAAAATATTCCAATTAATCAACCCAAAAACTTAGTACCACAATATTAAGCCTCTAGTTATCTTAAGTCCTATAAGATGAATGCCTTAAAATATACTTATTAAATAACTACAGGTAGGAGTGCTTTGTTAAACTTGTAAGTTTACCAAATAGCAGTCTTTCAATTTACCTAAAAATAGTAAATTACTTAGAGTATACTGATCAATCCAGATTAGCTATGTGTAATGCAAAACACTAAAGTAATGAATCATAAACACATTGACACAAGGATTTTTAACGTGGAAACCCAGTTAAGGGGAAAACAACTTGGGATCGGTAACCCAAAATTTTCACTCTTCTAAAGTGAGCTCGGTGAAGAGCCAACCCTATTAAAGGTTACAAACACACTGTTAGGTGTGACCTTGTTAGAGGATTTCAAAAGATTAGTTTGTCACTTGATATCGGGCATTTCTATGCTACCTTCCTTTTCCAAACTCTTATGGTTTGTCAAATGGTATTTGGCATCTCATGCTATCTTCATGACCAAAATTTTTTATACTGCTTGGGATGTATCTCAATATATAAAGGATCTTTAAATCCTGCTCGGTTAAGAGACTTTATGAATCAATGGTTAAACTGAAATAGTATGATCTGTTCACATATACAACTTATACTTGCAGATTTTCAGATCTATTGTAAGCTCATTAAACCAATCTGATCAATATATCTTTTCAATACCTTTGCTCCACTCTTGTTCTTCTTGGTGATGCTATGCTTTGTTGCTCGGTGTCCACATAAATCTTTAGCTCTTTCCTCAGCTTTATTGATCAGGACTCTATGAAGTTTTTCTTCATCAATTTCTCTCCAGCATCCTCTTTTTCATTCAATCCCCTTAACTCGTAATGAATTAAGTTGTCTCTTTATAGACATGATATCGCCATTTCTAGGTTCTTGATTTTCTTGATCTTGGAGTGATCCGCAATCTTAGCCAATCTGATTTAATGCAAAACTCTTATTTTATCTTGTAGAGATCTTCTTTCCAAATGGACAAAACAACTTTAAGTCCTTTACTTATCTTTGGCTTTGTCTTGTCAATGAAAGCAATGATAACTACCAGTTAATTCTATATTTAGCTCTGCCAGCTAGATATTTTGTCATTTCTGAAGTCCAGTTAACTTCGGTGTTTTAACTCTTTGATGGATTTGGTCAACACTCTAGTTCTCCTCGGGCTTCTCCGTCGGGGTTGTTTGTCCTTCGGGTTACATTGTGAGTCTGTTCATCGGGTATGATTGTAATTCTTCTCATCGGTAATGCTTGTCGGGTTTCTTGCTCAGGCATCACTGTGACTTGACTTTCAGTGATCTCTGTCCATCAGATTTGACTAGCCGTCAGTGTTTGAAGTCACATAGTGAAGGCTTGTCTTTTATGCATTACTGAAAGCATAATCTTTATCTCTCTGATTCTCTAAAGTCTTTGACACTTTGATTATAACCAATTAGATTATATCAAGTTGACATCAATGACAATACAATCCATTAACTGATTTAATGTCTTGCATTATCTTTCTGCATTACGGTGATCAACTTAACATCTTCAAACATTCAATCAGTTACATGTCATCAATCTCTCCCTTTGGCATTGATGAAAACACACTACATTATCATACTATACTATTACTAATACAATATGAAATATAACAGTTTCATCAATCTTTCCTATTGTAACTATTACAAATGTTTGGCTTTCAATAAGCTCAAAATAGCTTTGGTTTCTTTCTTTGAGAGTGGTTTCTTCAATCTTCAATCCCTTTACTGGATAGATGTGGCATCTTCTGTCTCTGTTTTGATATGTGCACTGCCTTGACTGATCCTCTTCTTGATAATCTATTTTTCCTTTGACAACAATCTCTCTCTTTGTATGAAATCTCTCCCTTTGTTACTTCTCTCCCTTAGATATTTCATATGTAATCAATTTCTCCCTTTGAATATTGATTAATGCTTCCTTTTGATTCTTAGGAACTTTTCTTCATGGATAATGATATAATCTTTTCTGATCAATGAGATAATCTCTCCTTTGACAACAATGCCGAACGAGTTTCTTCTATATCATCGTTCATCCCTTTATATAATATATTCCTTAAATTTCCCTATCCATAAGCAATATAATGTCTCTTGTGCTCGGTGTAGATTTGTACCTTGCCATGTATAGGTGTATCTGTTGTTGTTCATCTTAGTGTTTTCATCAAAATGAATGATCTTCTGATTGTGTGTAGGCTGATGCAGCCTCCTAATTAGCTTACTAACCGATAGACAAGGGTTGAACCCCTAGTCTCTGTCTCAGGTACTCAAATGTATCTTTCGGTAATGGATTGGTGAATATATCAGCTAATTGTTCCTTTGATTGAACATATTCTAGTATCACCTCCTTTTATTGCACTTGTTCTCTCAGATAGTGATACTTGATAGCAATATGCTTAGTATTAGCATGCATGACTGGATTCTTAGAAATGTTAATTGCACTGGTATTATCACAGTAAATAATTACTGGTTCAAGAATCTTCATATTCATACCTTCCAGCAACTGTTTGATCCATGCAATATTGGAGAAATTTGCAGCAACAACCACATACTCTGCTACTGCAGTAGACTGAGAGATAATGATGAAGCACTACACACAATTGAGGAAAATAAGAGAATTCAGAAAAAAGGATTTTATCTCTAATGTCTTTTTGTAAATTAGCAATAAAAATGTGTTGCACATCAAAATCAGGCATATGATAATAAATATGAGCGTGCAAATTCTTAAATCTTCCAATGAAATCACTTACTTTTTATTTGACACCTTGTTTACAATGCATTATATCAGTCAAAGAGATTTGAGGACCAATGTTGTCTTAAAATTGTTGAATGGAAGCATTAGCAAGCTTGTGAAAGGAATCAATGGAATAAGAAAGCAAAGAACAACACCATTGCAAGGCTTTGTCTTGAAAGGTTCTAGTAAACAAATGTTTCATGAACCTATGGTCATGAGAGAAATCACCACACAAGTTTTGAAAATTTTTGACATGAGTCAAAGGATCACCCTTACCATTATATGTCTCCAGATGAGGAATCTCCATATTTTGTGGGATAATAGCACAGATAATATCCAAACACAAAGGAATAGAAAAGCCAAAAGTAGGAAAGTTGAACTTGGATTGAGTCATGGAGGCAATTTTTATTTCAAAGAAGACATTATTCTAGCCAAACTACTAATGGTAGAATCAGTAGAAAGGATGGTAGGAGGGGAAACATGAGAAATGTTAGGAGCATTGTGGGAAATTAAAGGAATGGTTGAATATGAAAAAGGGACACTGTAGTATGTGGGAATGAATGAATGCAATGAAACACGTGGCACACTTGAAAGAATAGAAGGAAGAATAGGATTGGGAAGACTTAGATGTGTAGGATTGAGATTTTGAATTGAAGTTGTCATGATAGGTGGAGCGTAAGTAGAGATAGGCAATGAGGTTTCAACATTTGTACTAGGTGGAATGAGGCCTAAATAGTGAGAACAATCCCTAATAGGATTTGAATTGGTACCAATGAGATGAGAAATATTGCTACGCAAGATGTTAACATCATATTCATCATTAATAATAAGTTTCCTTAAGCCTTCTACAACAAAAAGGACCTCAGGATTAGAGTTTTCTTGACCTAACCATTGTTCAAACCTTTCAAAGTCATGGGAAATTTTTTGTACTTGGACATGAGGAAATCTTAAGGATTTATCTTCATCATGAGAAGAATGAGAAGAGTTATTCTCTATGATAGGATTGATATCATTAAGATGCATGTTGGTCTCATCAAGATTCCTAGGAAAGAAGGAGGGCTCGGGATCAAAGGAACCCATAAGTCTACAACTTATTCTATCTAGAATGTTATAGGTTAGACTCAAAGTGATAAAAATCATGCACTAGTGAATGAAGAGAAATGCAAATTAAAGTAAATATGCAATCCAAAAGCAAGTCTTCTATGAAAAGCTCATTAACTAGCATAGACAAGTAGATTTGATTATGAAAAACATGAAATATGAATCCATAGATCTAGATGCATAAAATGTAGTAGATATGTGATAAAAAGTAACTAATACAATACATATAAAGTAGATCTTAGATGTATAAATGCATAAAAATAAAATCTCACACCGAATCAAAAGAGGAAATGTCATAAGTCAGGTTCACCAAAATGTATAATATTAAATTGGTGAATGATACTAGGAATGGAGATCACTCAAAAAAGTATATTATAACATTAGGAATATCCCCAAAGGCTCACCCTCAAACCAAATCTTATTAGCATAACCCAAAAAGGATGAAGGGATGCTAATGCAAGATCTAGATTCAAGGATGAGTTTTTGGGGGAATGGGGGTATTCCTTTATTGTTAATTGATTGATTAATGTGTAAATTAATTGATAGAATTGATATTATGATAAAGAAAATGAAAAAGGACAATGTATGATATTAGATCTGATTTAGAAAAGTAAGTGCAAGAGGAAAATAGGAGGAATGAACTCACCTTGAAGAAAGAAGAGGGAAAATGATCTTCGGATCTAAATTTGACTATCGTCGGGGTGTCAGAATCAGGTGAAACTCCAGATCTTGGACTCTAATGTTTGTAACTATCTACCATAAAAAATTAGCTAAAAATTGGAGGACAAGGTCAATAAATTAGATCTTGTCTTGGACAAGGTCGTGAAAGTTGACCTAGTCCTTTCAGGTCCAAATCTGATGAAAATTTCTAAGGATTTGCAATAGGTTTTGAGACTCCCAAATCCAGATCCGCAACTCTGAAACTCTTCATACACACAAAAAGTGTTAGTAATAACTGAGAGGGGGGGTGAATCAGTGGCCTCAAAAATATTCCAATTAATCAAGCCAAAAACTTAGTACCACAATATTAAGCCTCTAGTTATCTCCAGTCCTATAAGATGAAAGCCTTCAAATATACTTATCAAATTAATTCTGCTCAGAATGCTTTGTTAAACCTTATTCTGTATGTTTACCGAATAGGAGTCATTTAATTTACCAAAAAGCAATAAATTATCTAGAGTATACCGATCAATCTAGATTAGCTATGTGTAATGCAAAACACTAAAGTAATGACTCATAAACACATTGACACATGGATTTTTAAGGTGGAAACCCTGTTAAGGGAAAAACTACTTGGGACCGGTAACCCAAAATTTTCACTCTTCTGAAGTGAGCTCGGTGAAGAGCCAACCCTGTTAAAGGTTACAAACACACTGTTAGGTGTGACCTTGTTAGAGGATTTAAAATTTTAGTATGTCACATGATATCAGGCATTTCTATGCTATCTTCCTTGATCAAATACTCTCTTGGCCTGTCAATAGGTATTTGGCATCTCATGCTATCTTTATGATCAAAATTTTTGATACTCCTTGGGATGTATCTCAATATAGAAAGGATCTTTAAATCCTGCTCGGATAAGAGACTTTCTGAATCAATGTTTAAACTAAAACAGTATGATATGTTCACATATACAACTTATACTTGCAGATTTTCAGATCTATTGTAAGCTCATAAAACTAATCTGATCAATATATCTCTTCCAATACCTTTGCTCCACTTTTTTTCTTCTTGGTGATGCTATGCTCTATTGCTCGGTGTCCGCAGAAAACTTTAGCTCTTTCCTCAGCTTGATTGATCAAGACTGTATGAAGTTTCTCTTCAACATCCTCTTTTTCATTCAATCCCCTTAATTCAAAATGAATTAAGTTGTCTCTTTATAGACATGATATTACCGTTGTTAGGTTCTTGATTTTCTTGATCTTGGCGTGATCCACAATCTTAGCCAATCATATTTAAGCAAAACTCATGTTTTATCTCGCAGAGATCTTCTTGCCAACTAGACAAAATTGCTTTAAATCCTTTACTTATCTCTAGCCTTATCTTGTCGATGAAAACAATGATAACTACTAGTTAAGTCCATATTTAGCTCCGCCAACTAGATATTTTGTCATTTCTGAACTCAAGTTAATTTTAGTGTTTTAACTCCTTGATAACTTCAGTCAAAACTCCAATTCTCCTCGGCTTCTATGCAATTTACACTATGATTCTGGCCATCGGGTATCCTTGTGATTCTGCTCGTCGGTAATGCTTGTGATTCTTCTCGGGCATCACTATGACTTGAATTTCAGTGATCTCTGTCTGTCGGGTTCCACTAGCCATTGGTGTTTGAAGTCACATAGTGAATGCTTGTCTTTTATGCATTACTGAAGGCATAATATTTATCTCTCTGATTCTCTAAATTCTTTGACACTTTGATTATAACTGAATAGATTATATCAAGTTGACATCAATGACAATACAATCCATTAACTGATTTAATGTCTTGCATTATCCTTCTAAATTTCGGTGATCAACTTAACATCTTCAAACATTCAATTAGTTACATGTCATCAAAAATAAGGAGAAAAGGTTGTGGAAAGGGGTTTCCCTTGGTCAAACCCCTGTATAGGAATCAACCTTGAAATGAAATTGAAATTGCATAAAAGAAAGTAATGTGAACAAGATAAATTTTAGATTCACCTTGCATGAAAAACCTTCATGAATGGACATAGTAATCAGTCAAATCCATGAAGATACTTGTATGTATGGTTGTATTGTAGAATCAAGGATGCCTTCATAAATGCACAGATCTACACTTGCCAATCCTATATTTTTAATGAATGTATACTTGATAACCTCAGTGGATAAATATAGGGAAGAAGAGTGAATGCGTGGATCTTCTTTCTTACTTGTAAGTTCCTCTACTTGGCCACCATGGGAGAGAGATTTGCATCAATTAGAGAATAATACCTTTTCTTGAATGGATATTGAAGAAATGGAGACTTGGAAATCATAGATTGGGATTCAATTTAACTCCAAGTCTACCAAAGATCTGGAAATTGGATTAAAACCCCACCATCGGGCCCCGAACCAACTTCAGGGGAAAAAACCTAGGACAAGGTTGACTTGGCCGACCTAGTCTTGGACTAGGTCGACCTGACCGACCTAGTCTAGGTAATTTTGCCTCAAAATTTTCCAAGACCTAGGAGAGTGTGATAGAAAATGGAGAGAGAAATTACAAGTTGCTAGGATCAAGCAAAACGATCATTCGAACCTCAAAATCACCAAAATGGGGTCTAAAAGGTCCTAGACCTCCAATTATGGGAGCTAAATTTTTAGGACAGTACATCTATAAAATTAATTATTAAGTTTGTGGATGTCATAAAAGTAATATTCAATAAATATGTGAGTTGATAGTTAAATATGATTTATGTAATAAAGTTATTAATTCCAAAAAATTATAGCAATTTATTAGTTATTGTATTGAGACAACACCCTAGTCTTGTTGCTTTTAATATCATTTTTTTTTGTAATTCGTATAATAACTCATTAGATTAGGTGGACTCTAATGATGACATCTTTCTTGAGAATTTCCTAACCATTCTCTACATATGACCTCTTTTTCCAACAATGTTTATTCTTTGTGTACCAGTTCAAATTTTCTCTAACTATTAGGATTGATATCTGAAATACATCTACCTAAAAAAATGTCAAGAGATATTACTTTGGAGCTATTTTTAAAATATTATGTTTATTATTAAATATTAATATTTTCTACGAAGACTTACTGCCAAATTTAAGATAATGGCTACAAAATTTAAGGTAGAAAGTAAGCTTTTTTGTTAAAACTCTTATGCCATTACACTCGGCCCCTTACCAACATTGTAGAATACATTTGGATTTTAATAACCTATTTTTTGATAAATTTTAAATTTGTTGTAGGATAACTTAATTGTTTTCTAATGACTACCCGTTTCTCCAACAATAGTGAATTCTTTGAGCAAGTGGGATTGTCATGTGGACAAAGCAAAATAAATAGAAGAAAGTTTACTACATCAAAGAGTTTAACCCAACTTGGAATCACGAGAAGAACATATTTAGGAGTGAAATGAAATACAATAGAAATAAAAAGAAAAAGAAATCCATGTAAGTATATTGATTTAAGTAATGTTACCAAAGTAGAGAGAAACTTGAGAGAAATCACACAAATCTTGAAGAGGAGACGCAAGAACTTTTGAAAGGGGAAAGGCAAAGAAAAACCACTTATGTATTATGAATGAAGGCAAGGCCTAAAGATAAAAAGAGAGAGATAAGGAGAGAAAGAAGCTCGTTATAATGATATCATAAAGTGAATAATAAGAGGAGAATAATCTCTTAAATAGAGATGAAGGGGGAGTTAAACACTTATATCTATGAATGCCACTATTCACAACATGTTTATGCAATGTGTCACCATTCTCATAAGGAGGATAAACTAATATCCCTTAATAAAGAAAAAAAAAGACTTATCCTCACACATGAACAAGAGGACAAATTACATGTAGGGATTCCAAAGGAATATCTCAAACTGAATACAAATAAAGAAACCTAAGCCAAGTAAAGATTAAATATTCTAAAAGTAAACAAATTTTAAAATAAAACCAAGGTTGTTAATTGTACAATTGAAGAGTCTTAGTGAGAGACAAGGAAATGGACTATACTTAAAGAAGTTTGGCAAGAGAGAACTTCCATATTCTATAGTAAAGGGGTGTTGGAGATAGAATGACACTTTATCATATAGTGCACAACTTATGGGGATATCTATACCCAATACAAAAATAACATAAGATTGGTCAATCTCGACAAGTTATTTGAGGAAGCAAATTATCAACAAGATGACTAGCTTCTTAGTCAAGATCCAACATTGAAAGAAATTCAAAGATACATAAAACTAAGGTTGTTAATTGCATATTTGACTTGATCAAATCACATCATTTAGGTGTGAGATTGGGAGATTGACTATACCTAAAGAGTTTGGGAAGGGAAAAAAATGCATTCTATAGTAAGGGGGTGCTAAAGACATAATAAAACTTTATCATAGAGTGAGGAAGCAAAGATAAAAAAAAGGACCCAATACTTTGGCATGATCCTGGTTGTGAGAGCAGTTGGTGATTTATTATGCACATTTGTTAATTTAATGTCTAATTTTTTTTTGACAACTTTGCACTAATATTTGTGACTTTAAAGTTGTTATTGTTGATGATGACTACCCATAATTGAATGAAATGTGTCCCTTAGCTCTAAAAAGCAACCAATCATGTTATGTTGCATTAGTTGCACAACTAATTGTCTCCCTTTTACACAACCATCGGTCTCACTTTGTTTTGGGGTTATTTTAGACACCTTGACATAAAACATGCTGATGTGCATCATATTTGATGACGTGGCCCTTGAAACCGTAGTCATAACCAAGAAAATTGTCAAATAAGCTGTTGTAAAAAAATTAGAAGTGATTTAAGATTTTCATAATATATTGAGAAGTTCCAAATTAAAGTGCCCAACTATAGATCTTCTCCCCCATAATAAACTAGCAATCGCACATTGGTGTGCAATGGGTACGTCGAAGATATATTGAAGATCAATTACAAAAAAATATATAAAGAGGAGAGGGGTGGATAGAGAACAATGGTTAGCATTACTCTTCATGAATAACTCTCTCTCTCTCTCTCTAACTCTACCTACCTCTCTATAACTATATTTACCTCTCTCTAGCTCTCTCTATCCCTCTAGCTCTAGCTACATCTCTCTATCTTTTTCTAGCCATATCTCTCTAGCTCTATCTACCTCTCTCTATCTCTTTCTATCACTCTCTATCTATCTCCATCTCTCTATATCTCTATCTATTTATGTCATTCCCTCCCTCCTTTCGGCTCATTCAGTTTGCCTCTACTACTTTGTATATGTATCTCTAATTCTCTATGTATCTCTCTTGCACTCCTTTCTATATTTCCTTCTATCCATATCTTTCTCTACATCTATCTACCTATATTTATATCTCTCTGTGTAAATTTCTTATCATTTATTTTGTAGATATTTATATGATCCAATGAAAACACTAATATCAGACTTCATTACTACCAACTTAGTATTAATTTTATAAATATAAATTTGGCTCATTTGACTACTAATATGATTTTATATGTTTGTTTTTCTAACCTTGAAATTATTAGTTATAGTTGCCTAATTTGTATTAAAAATTATTTAACTAAAACATTTGTAATAATTGTTAAATTATTTATTAATAAGAGAAGAGAGAACTTAATATTTCTATAAGAAAATATTAAAAATGTAAGGAAGCAAAGGTGTGCGGAAATGCTTCCTACGCTAATCTTGAGAGGATGATTATGCACATTTCAACTTAAACATTGCAAAGATCTCAAGAAATGCATAATAAAGCATAAACAAAATAACAATGAACACATAACACAGTGATTACCATGGGGAAACCCTTCCGGGAGAAAAACCCCACCCTCCAAAACCCGCACAATGTATTATCAAATCAAGATGATTACAATACACTTGCAATGCAAGTTCTTACAGGAATGCATCACCACAACTCGAACTCAGAGAGACTCCTTCTAGCATCCAGTCTTGCAAAAACTCAATGAATCAAACACCTCCCCAAGCCCTCCTTTTATAGTGATTTTACAACCTGGAAACCACTTGTGGT
>MU223374.1:495405-542096 GCA_018584345.1 Thuja plicata | reverse complement strand
GAGAGGCTGATTCAATGGAGTCCCCCAAATCAAATCAGCCACATCATTCTCATACAACAAACCAATACCATCTTGGCATTTCCTGTTCAAATCCTTCTCCTCATCATCCTGTTCCTCAGATTGTTCCCAAATTCTGAAACCAGAATCCCTGTCATCACCCAAATTGGCACCCATGAAATACTCAGAACCTCCAAAAAGACTCTCTGCGGTTCCGCATAATGGGCTCTGAGGCCTCCAGAGCTCCTCAAACAGATCACCACTCTTCTCCTCCAATCCAACTTCTTCAACACCATTGAAATAGTCTTCATTATAAGACTGTTTTCTAATGGCTATCCCTCTGATTTCAGAAACAGGGCCATCCTCAAAACTCAATGGATCATCATGATCATCCAACACCATGGATTTCTCAGAAGAAAAACAGACCAAATTGCTGTAAAAATCATTGGTACCCACTTCCTCAAACCTTGCAATTTTCTGCTTGCAGAGATCTTCAGAGCCCTCTTCTTCTTCTTCTTGTCTGGGCCTTTTGTTCTTCATGGCTCCCTCCATGAGAATCTGATTTACCCCAGAATGTTTGTTGCTCCTCACCCAAAAAGGAGGCATGGCTTTAACCGCCCTTTAGCTTCATGTTAAAGCATATTATTTAATATTTTTTGTCGAGCTTCCCAACAAAGAAATTAACAAGGAAACCACGCTATCTTTGCCTTTGGGGACAGCGAGAAATTATTAAAGAAAGTTTATCGGAACAGTTTTGCATGCTCGTTTAATGGGGGGGTTGGGGAGGGGAGTTAAATTTAGCGGGATGTAATTCATTACAACAGTTGTCTGCCGACTTCCATTGCTTGGCATCATTGCAAAAATTGAAAATCGGAGAGTGCATGGAGTTAGAAGGAAAGTGGATGGACACTCTGGCGAAAATCATAGAGAAATCATAGAAATACTAAACTTGGTTTGTGCAGGTCGACAAACACATTGTTATGATTGTATCCATATTTGATGTTTCAAAAAGACAGGGTGAGTATTGAACATCAAATCCTACACATGATTTTATGCGACTAGGGTTCAGGAAAAAGTTCTTCAGCTTTCGAGCTATGTATGCGACTAGGGTTAGGCTGTCAATGCACATTTCTACTGAAATCTTTAGACATTCCTATGAATCACGGAATGAGGAAAAATTGAATCATAGAATGACGAAAAAATAGAAACATCAGCGAAACCATAATTTAAACCATCGCAGTTGGAGTAGACGACTTACCCTACAGCAGAGCGGGTTAATAGCAGAGCCATCGTTTTCCCTATAGCAGAGCGGGTTAACAGCAGAGCCACCGTTTTCCCTGCGAAACCCCTTCTTCAGCCACGACAACAGCGAAAGATGCACAAAAAACCACAAAAACCCTTCTTCAGTCACGACAACAGGAAGATGTTGAAAAAAACACAAAGCCCCCGACAAATGGGAATTGGAGGCAGTCCCAAATTTACACACATTTAGCCCAATTCTAATTTTCAATTCCAATTCCAGCTCTGAGAAGGAATCGTGGAATGCTCAAAATGGGCCAAAATTAGAATTCGCCTAAGCCTATTCCAATTTCTTATTTTGGAACCAAACAGGATATTGAAAATTTTAGGAATTCGAAAATGCCAATTCCTGGTCAATTCCACGAAACAAACGAGCCCTTAACTCCTAATTTCAAGTAAAAATATCCCACATATGAAGTACTTAATCCCCAAAACTAAACGATCTCCTAAACATCATTATAAATAACCTAAATCTTCCTTGCATTCAGTTATCTACACGACAAGTTGCTGAAGCGCTAGCGTGTATAACGACGAGACAGCAACCGGAAATGATTTCTCTCGTGAACGTATCAGTAGCATAAAATTTGATGGCATCTGACCGTATTTTCCTTGTTACACAGATAAAAACAAACAGTATTTTAATTTTGTCTGAGATGAAATTCAAGACTCAGATTTAAGACACGGACAGTTCATTAGCGTCCCATAACAGAACTCGCTACAGATCCACAGACCATCCATCACGAAAACCCCTAATCCTTCGCAAAACGCAAGGAAAACGTCTGAAAATTCTTAAACCAGATATCCAAAAACACGTCAAATTGATGAAACGTTCGGGAGTGGGCGACGAAAGTTAAGCACAGACTGATCCAGGAGAAAATCGTGTAAAATACGGAAGGATGAAGAGATTCCCGCAACCCACGCAAAACAAATGCTCTTCTCCTTGCAAATTTCTTCCCAATCCACTGCAGAACTATTTTCCTTCCGAAATCTCGCCCCTTTGCTTCCTGCAGGCCTTCGTGACCTAATTTTCGTTGGGATCAATACTTTCCGAGCTAAAAACAGAAGCTTTCCCAGCTAAAAACAGAGCAGAATCGAGCTTAAAATAGGGCTGGATTATATATTACAGAATTAGTCATGGCGGAACCCCTTAGGGTTAATCTGGGCAAGGAAGATGTGGAGAAGGCCGTGTGGAAAAGTCAGCCGCCAAGTGCTCCTCTGGTTCCCAAATCGAACCTCAGGGCCGAAATTGTAGATCCCACCGCTAATTTAGGCCAGGGTTTGCAGAATCAATTTCGCGCAGGGGATTTCCCCAGAAACTACTCCCATTGTCCAAAGCGACGCTGGAATTTCTGCTGCCTTTGCCTCCTCTGGACATTATATTTCCTGTTGCTCTTAATTGTTGCTACTGTCATAGCTGCCGCCATTATTTACTCCGTTTTCCAGCCCAGAATTCCCAAATACTCTGTCGACAAATTTGAAATCGCCAGTTTTTCCCTAGGTCGAGACGCTACCGTTTCTTCGCAGTTTGGGATTGTTGTGAGAGCGATGAATCCGAATGAAAAGATCAGCATAGATTATTTGCAAAACAGCTATCTAGGGGTTTTCTACAGCGGCACAGAGCTCTGCAGGGGCAAACTGCCTGCGTTTTACCAGGGCCACGGGAGTACTGATAATTTAAACGTTAATCTCACTGGAAATAAGGTCGAAATTACCAGTGAGATGGTTTCGACTCTGACTGCACAGCGGCAGCAAGGAAACATTCCTTTGCGTTTGAAGGCGGAAAATCCCGTGAAGATCGAGTTTGGGAAACTGAAAACCATGAAGATCACTTTCCGCCTGCGCTGTGATCTGGTGGTCGACAGACTGGATGAAAACACCAGTGTCACCATTAGCAGGAAGAAATGCAAGGTGAAGCTTTGAGCACACGGACTGGACTGGTAGATTGTTCTGTTTTATGTTTCTTCTGTCTTGACTGCTTTGCCGAAAAGAATCAAGAGAGGAATTTGGTATTCGATCATGGTTTGGCTGCCACTTTCGCTCTTTCTTCTGTTCCATTAGTTCAGTAATTCACCTGTAACATCACTAATACATGTAGACATATAGTTTATTGTGCATACTTTCTGGTTTTGACGGATTTTTTTTATTCACGTTTTGGAAATTACAAATTCGATCATCCTTCATCAGAAACAAGATAAGAATCAGAAAGAAGATAAGAGAAGAGAATAGGGAGTTGTTTTCTTGACATTGGAGATCAAATTCTAGGATCCATCATGAAAGAATAAGTACTATTTTTCAATAATCCAGATCAAACTCCATATGCTTGATGCTATTTCTCTTCTCTTACTGTGATGAAGGATTATAAAATTTGATCCAAACAGCGAAGAAAAAACAACGTCAAAATCAGAAGCTATATATAATCAGTACATTATATTGCAATCCATACCTTGACTCATGTAGTTGTGGTTATAAACAGAAAATTTAGGGAACATATTCGTCTATTTCTTTTATTGATATGGCTTTCCTTTAAGTGTCCTGTTGCTAAATTATTGGATAAGATTCCAAGGGGATAGGAAATTGTTTTGAATAGTAGAATATTAGGGGAGTTATTTGTTTAAAAGTACTTTTTGCTTGACAAAACTAATAAGAAAGTGTCAATGACTTGATAAAAACTAGGAGTTGTGCGTTTTTGTGAGTGTAATGATGAGTCCACAAGTCGCTAACAATACTTTCCAATATAGATTGAGTACGACACTTAAATTTGAGACTTCAATTTAGTCCTGCTCTAATTATAAACAATGAATAGATTGTGTTTATAAAAATTTAATTTCAGTACCTACAAATGTCTTACATGGGGACAAATTTGACATGCAATTCATATTGACATGTTACTTATAATTGTCAATTTGCTTATGATTAAATGACATTCCTAGTAAGATTGGTGTTCTCCTAGTTCAATGTAACTTCCAAAATGTGTGCCACAAATATGTTGTAGCTTGTAGGGTTTGATTATCTATGGTTGTTGGGTGTGAATATTAACGTTGATTATCTATGGTTGTTCTGTGTGAATATTAACGTAGAGTTGAGGTTGTTCCACTTGTACATTGTATTCCAAAGTTGATAGTGCATCCTCACATTAGAAAACATGGAAGATTAAATCATGTTCTAAATTTAGATTTTAAATAAATAAAAAGAATTAATAGAATGTCACATTTTCAATTTAATTTGGAGTCAAACTAAAGGTGAAGTCAAAATCACTAATAAAATAAGAAAAAATTAAAACCCTCAACAAATCCTTTACCTAAATCGAATTGTACAATCATAAAGTAATATGATTAGACAGGTTTTAATTAACATTAATTTCGCAGTGTCAATTAATTCCATAAAAGAAATATAGAATACAAGCTCAGAAGACATGATTTCAAATCCAGTAGAGTAATCCCAATGTAATTTAACACAAATTGTTATAACAATATAATTTTCATTGATGACATTATTTTGTCATTAGTATGCTAAGAAGATCTTCGGTAAACATGCACCGAAAGACAGGACAAAGAGCAAACCAAAAATACAGAGATCACCGAAAACTGCTAAGTACAAAGAAAACCGATGACACAGTTTTGTGTGTAAACCGAAAATGCAAAGTGGAAAGGATAAAGAGGAACCCGACAGTGGAACCCGACGAGTAGGACAAAGTGCAAACCGAGAGAACAGTCAAAGTGGAACCCAAGAGACAGTTCAAGCAAGGATCACCGAGAGACAGTGTAACTGACTTCAGAGCATAACCGACCGACAGAAACCAAAAGTCAGTTGAAGCCCGCAAAAAGTGGATCTGACTTCTACATTAGATAACACAGTCTTATTCTATTTATAGTCTTGATTTGTTTTAAAACCATTTCTTTAGGGACAAGAAACATTATTGTAAGTGCTTTAATCAGTCTAACTGATTTAAAACACATAGACTAGGAGATCAAGGTCAAGTTGTAAACTTGTGATCTTAGAGTTAATATTATTTTACATGAAACTTGATTAGGTCAATCTATCTTATAAATAGATGTTATAATCATTCACTATGTATGATGTGAGGATGGATGAGAGGATGAATGAAGCCTAAGAGCACGTCTATGGATTAGACTGAAAGTTTCAAGAACCAGAACAACAAAAAGTGAATTTGGTTATCAAGAACCAAGAACAAAGGCTACCGAGCAACAAAGGTATTATTCAATCACATTAGGTACACTTATACATGTCATCTTAAATGGATCTGTAATCAGCAATAGGAGATTGCATACACCAGGTTAAAGTGTAATTTTCTTACATTCTAACAAGTGAAGCAAAGTGTAAAAATCCTTTCAAGGAAGGTGGATTTAACCATCCAATTATAAATCTCTTAATCGACTACACACTAAACAGTGTTGTTAAAGCTCTTAACAAAGTAGACTTTAACAGATCTCCACAGATAGAGTCCTAACAGGGTAGATCATTAGAAGTGATCAAATTGTAAGCCTTAACCGGTCCCTTCCAATGTACAGATAGTGAAGAATTTGTGGGTGTCATCCCCACCGCAGTTTTTACTTCCTAACTGAAGTTTTCTGCGTTATCATATCTTTTGTTATGTGTCAATTACTTTCATGAATGTTTCTATGAATGTTCACATGTTTGATTAATTTTATGAATTGATACATCTTACATCAAGATAGCATAGAACAGATGGTTGGATAAACAATTGATTACCTAAAGGATAAAGGTTAAAAGATACAAAAGGTTTAGAGGTATTGATTCACCCCTCCCCTCTTAGTACACACTTCCCATTAATTCCAACAATTTATATCAAAGATAAGTCTCTTATCTGGAAAAGCTTAAAGGCTTAAGAGAAAAGATCACACAATGAAGAAGTACATACTTGACAAGAGTATTGAGAATCAAAGGATACAAATTCAGATCTTTTATGAGAAACATAAAAAAGCTAGAATCAAGATGAGACAATTGTTAGATGAAAGAAAGATTATGACATCTCGCTGTAATGAAACAGATTACCATGAGGAAGAGATACCAGATTTCAGAGTCTTCAGGATCAACAACAAGCAAAGCATCAGACACATCACAAGAAAGTATCACAAGTCTAAATTAAATCAATCAACATCTGGCTGGACAAGTGAAATCTTTGCAAATCGGTCAAGAGACCCAGATGGTAAGAATGATTGATGTTATGAACAGTGATAGACAAGCTGAACAAGAAATAACATTAGCTATTGATGATAGGAGGAAGATTCCTGAAAAGCTACAAGAGAAAGAATCTAAAATACAAAGATTAACAGAACATCACCATGAGATTACAAATTAGATTATTCTTATGAGTCAAGAGGCAAACAAAATGAATATTGAACTCATTGAAAGAATAGAAGCTATCGGTGAGCTAAGGGAAGAAAATGAAAAGCTGAAACAAGAACTTAGAATTCAGTAGCAACACAATGAAATTATCAAGAAAGCTAAAGAAAACAATAAAAGAATGGATGATTTTCTTGATGGACAACGAAGAATCAACAACAACACCGGTCTAGGTTATACCGAGAATGGAGAATCACCCAATCAAGCTGATCTAAAGAATGTCTATAAACATCCAAGACCAAGAAAGCTGACATGCAATCACTGTGGAAAGCAAGGTCACACATCAAATGAATGCAGGAGCAAAATGAAAGGTATTCCTAAATCCACATCTTCATTCATAGGATTTTGTTATAAATGTAACAAGAAAGGACATAAAGCATATGAATGTAAGTCTGAGATGAAACAACCAAAGAAGGAAACCTACATGGACAAATACTGTCCTACTTGCAAAATGAACAAGCACACAACTCTTGAATGCTGGAAGAAGAAAATGCAAGCATGGAATCCTAAAGGTTAAGAAATTGCCTATCAACCGAAAAGAGTCGGTAACCAGTATGTATGGGATTACAACACATGGAAAAATTGTACAACATGTGGAAGATTTGGTCACATTGTTGAAAACTGTATGAGACAGTGGACAAGAGAGTCTAGAGGCTGGACTAACCCCGGAATGGCGTGCTTACACTGTCATAAAGTTGGTCATCTCAAGAAAGACTGCAGAGACCGAATGACAAAGACTAGCACATTTCCCAATGGAAATATCATTAAAGACATCCAAAAGATGAGAGACAAAATGTGGAGAAGAGCTTCAAACAATGATGAAGCTAGACTGAGAAATGCAATTGATGACACCCTATCCAATGGATTTGGTGACATCACCACCCCCACCTAAGAAGAACAAGTAAGTATGGAACTGCATTACACTCAGTAGTATTTTACATCAGTTCCATAATATGTTGATGAAATGCCAAATTAGCATAAGTAAAGATGCATCATGATATTACTTGTTAAAATATGTGATAACTGTTCCATCGGGAAATACATACTAATATCCACCAGTATACACTCAAAGATGAAACTGTTTGCACTTACCGAGAATCGTCGGTTAACGTGTAAAAGCTAAGTTGCTAGTGTAAACTGAGACTAGTCGCTAATCAAGCAAGTTGAATAAGTTGTGTTCACAAAACATCAAAACTCGTCGGTAAAAGCAAGAAGTTAGACGACTGCCCCGAAGCATCACGTTATCACCAAAGAGAGAATAGTGTTTAACCCAATGACTCTGTCTTCACATACCGAGGAGTGGTTAAGCATTAATGACTCATTTTAGGGCAAACGTCTATAAAAGGGTGACAAAAGGGTTTCATTATTCATTAGCGAGAAAAGCAAAGCAACAAGAGAGAAATTTGAGCACACAACGACAACATCATAGGATGACTTTAACTCGACCTACAACACTCCAAACATATCAGTGACCACTACAGAAGTAAACAGTAAGTTCCTACAATAACTGAGAACTCTGTTTTACGTATTTTTCAGAAAGCCCTAAATGTCTGAAACAATGGCCACGACCTCAAGAACCACCAAACTGAAGAACATCAAGAAGGATAAGGTTAAACTTATCAATAATTCTACCCATGATGAATTCCACTACAAGATATTCCCTGAGGTTGCATCACAACCTGACAATACTAAAGCATTCTTGCGAATACCAGCTAGGGTTTTGTTCGTCAAAGACGTGTGAGCATACATCCACTGCAAGAATGCAGAAATTGGTGACTTAGAGGTGGAACAATATTTCAAGAAGCTATGTAATGAGGATGGATCCATAAAAGATGAGCACAAACACATAGAAGTGAAAGGTCTCACTAATGCCCTATTATTCCCAAAGGTATTCAAGACCGAGTGGATTCGGTTAGTACTGAGTAGAATTCACAATCACAAGCTATGGATGGATGAGCCTAAAATGATAACCCGATATGCTATTCATGCAGTTACTGGTTATCTTATAACCGATAAGGTAAAGGCACTGAAACACCAACCCAAGGCTGAGATTGAAAAGAACATAGGAGCCAAGTGTGATGACAGAGGACTCAAGGTATCCACTATCACCAATGATGAACTAAAATTTGGAGCATGCGTCCTAGGCTACAAATTATTTCAAGCTAGAAGGATGAACAACATAGCATCTGAAGCAGTGGATACAACATATAAAATTGTAAAGAAAGGAACTCAGTTGGATCTGTCAGAACTTCTACTTAACCAGTTAGAAGAAAACCTTAAAACAATCAGAAATGCAAAGACAAATGCATCTAAGTTTGGCTCATTTATCATGTGCATTTTCTTTTACTTCCAAGAATCATTTCCATCCGTAGGAGATGTAAAATGGGATACCACTAGACCAGTCACCATACAGATCAGTGAATACATAACATCACTGGGAGACAAGTTTGACACAATTATGGATGAGTACTTTACTGGATTCAAGGAAAGAATGCAGAAAAGAGTAAGGATCCTAGAGCAACTTATTGAGAAATTCAAGAATGATATATGTTTCATGGTTGAAACAAACCACACATACATCAAGCCTGTTGTACTAACGACAACATGGTTACAACCATTAGACTATAAGGTAAACATTGATCAAGCATCCAATGCAATCGATGCATTGATAAATGAACCCTTAGACAAGACACAACCAAAGTTTGGAACTTATGAAGAGGCCAAAGAAAGAATCAAAACCGGCTTGGTTGTAAAGAAAATTGACAGGAAGAAAGATAAAATGGTAAAGAATTTGAAGAAAAGGTTGTCGTTTACTGAGGAGGAAACTGAACAAAAGGAAGAAACTGAAGGATAGTCACCCGTCGGTGAGGCTAAGCAAGTAAGTGACTATGAGTCTACAGATTCAGATACTCCATTTCCAACACCAGCTAAGAAGCCAAGAACCACTGTTGCCTCAAGGATAACAAGTCAGACAGATAAGGACACAAATCCTTCATCCTTGAAGAAAGGTCAAGTAAGAACCTACAAGAGGAAACTGGATACATAGAAAAGAGGGCCAACAAAGAGAAGAAATTTCATTAGAACCAGGGAAGAGATTGAGGACACAGAACAAGATGAAGGTGTTCACGAGGAAAAGAACAATATTCCTAAAACCATTGATGAGGTATGTGCACAATGATCAAATCAGGACCAATTACTGACTCCAAAGTCAGAAGATGGTTAAAATTGGATCCCTTGGATCAAAATAAAATTGAGGAGGAAATCATCAAGATGATGTGCATATATAAATACCTCCCTATAGAACTATCAAACAAAATTCCCAAAGAACTTCAAGACAGGATATCGACAAGATGGACTTTTGCCTTGCACTCTGAGAAAGAAATCAGGGAAAGAGCCCTAGTATCAGTCATGCCTCCCGAATCCAAAATGGAGGAAAACAAAGAAATGATGAAGGCTCATTCCAAAAGTTTCTCACCAAAGATGAGAGCCTACCAAGTGCTAAAAGGACATCTACGAGAGTTAGACCGACAGGGTGAAGCCAAATGGATGAATATACTAAACATTCCTGAAAAGGATACAAGTCCCAAGCCACAAAGAGCTCTAATCGAGGATCAGGAAATCAAGAATGATCAAGCTACTGAGAGCACAAAACCAATCATCATCATAGATGTTGAATTGGGCAAAGAAGAAATGGACACTACAGACAACAAGGACATGGATGTTGCAGATGAGACACGGTCGGACACCACTATGGAAAACACTGTGGACAAAACAGTCATTGACATAACCAATGATCCAACAGAAGAAATACAAAAAGATGAAGATGTCACTATTACCAAGGACAAAATCGATGAACATGACACAACATTTGACACTTCATAGGTGTCCCTTTTCATTAAATAAAATAATCTTATTTAATTAAAAGAAAATTCTCTTTTAATTAAATAATCTTATCTTATTTAATTAAAATTTCTCTTTTAATTAAATAATCTTATCTTATCTAATTAAAATCTCTATTTTAATTAAATAAAATAATCTTATTTAATTAAAATAAAATCACTCTTTTAATAAAATAAAATCCTCACTTAAAGCTCTCTTTTTGATGAAAAAAGGAAATAAATTAAATAAATCTAATAAATATAATAAAAATAAATAAAAATTCATTTTTCTATACACATATTACTAAGTGGTGGGCTTTTCCCTCTTACTTGCCTTTTTTAGGGATTTATCCCACATTGCTCTTGAGGATACATTCCTCTCTACACTTTCCTTTATAAGGAGCCCTCTCCTTAACATTTAGGATCGAAGATTTTATGTTATTGTTGTGCTGCAAGTTTGGAAAGCGATTTTGGAGGAGAGTTTGAGCAGTTGAGATTGAAAATTGCAACTTCTCTTTTCTTGTCTTCTTCTCTCATGAATCCATGGCAATCCATTTAGATTACTCTTGTACTTGCATGTTAGATTAGATTCATATTTCATTTCATAGAATAATCTTGCATGCATATTTCCTTTCATAGATTAATTTGCTTTCATGCATTGTTATCATATAGAATAGCTTCCATTTTTATTTGCATACATATTTGATGATCATGGAGACTAGAATTATTTCTTTTCCTCTTTGAATCTCTCATTTTATGGTGTACTTGCATGGGCACAAACTAGGTCTAAACTGAGGGCCTCTATTATAAACCCTTGCACTCCATGAATATAGAGCTATGAGTCGTCATTTGAGACCTCATTCTTGAGAAATATTGGATATAATGACTCATAGAAGTGTGTCAACATTTTAGCAGACATTTTTTGCACCCACTATGGGGAAACCCACCTTTACATACTAGTTTTGGTTATTTTTGGAGCTAACCCCCTTGTGCAGATTTGCTTGGAGACAAAAACCCTAGATTTTAAAATATTTGATCATATCTCCTAAACGGCTTAGATTTTTGGTCTGAATTATTATTTGTAGGTTGGCAACATATCAAAGAAGCTTCAATAAAAAATTTAGAATTTTGCGAGGTATTGTGAATTTTTTATATTTTTTTCTTTATTTTTCATAAAACATTAATTTTCAGTGAAAATCAGCATATTTTTCAAAAAAATTTACATTTTCGGAAAGGTTTTTAAATTCTATAGGGGGTCCATTCTTTGTGTTTTAAATTTGGATGCAATATCATAGCTCATTTGGTCGATTTATGAAAACTAGTCTATTTTGGGAAAATGGCTCCCTAGGACACAAATAAAAAGATCTTTTTAAAATTTTGACATTTTTGGAAATATCTTTATTTTTTAATAGGGGTCTGTTTTCTTCATTTAGGGTTTGGGATCCGAATTCATGTCATATAGGTCCAATTTTGTTGACTAGGTCAAAAATTAAAATTAAAAAAAAGGGCATTTAATGATTAGCTTGCACTTATTTTTCACATGGTTCAATGCATGATATTCTAATATAAGAAAATGGATATTATTTTATTTTAGGGTTTTCTATTATCCTATATTACATTTAAAAGAATGATTGTTGTATTTATTGAAATGTAGGGGGTAAATAAGATGCTCTCCTTCTATCCTTAGATGTACAAATGAAAGATCCAAATTGATTAATTCAAAATGGAAGGATCAATGCATAAATGAATCAACCATTTGGAAATAAGGACAAAAAGGAAGATCTTAAGTACCTGTTTATTGATTTGAATGTGCAATAGATGTAGAAAGATTGATAACCTTAATTGAAATAAATAGGAGGAATGTACTAACCTTGAAATATTGTAGATACGAAGAATGTTGTTTTCTGAAGCATGTGTTGAGTTTCTGGAAAATCTGAAACTGAATCTGGAATGGAAAAGCAAAGACGAACAAAACCCAGAAATATTTTTTCTTTTTGAAACAGTTCCAATTTGTACCCTCAAGTAAATGTCACCATTGACCCAGAAAGGTTGACATAGGACAAAATCGACCTAAAAAGTCTCTGACAGGAATTCTATTTTTGGATCCTGAAAGTTTGCCGAAAAGGGTATCTAAATCTCTGTCCTGATCTACTGTTCCGAACCTGTACCTACAAGAAAAATGGTTTTTTGTTGGGGAGAGGGGTTTTCCTTGGTCAAACCCTGGTTTTGGAATTAACCTTAAAGTATAACTGAAATTGCATAAATAAAACAAAGTAAATAAACAAATTCAACTTGCTTGTAGAAGCCCTTGTGGCGGATTCAAATTTGTGAATCCACAAGTATGTATGCACCAAAAAGAGATGTAGAATGTAGAATATAGAATGTAGGATGTCTTCAATCAATTGCTTGTAGATCTTCAACACCAATCTTGAATGGGTTCTTGAATCGGAACAGGCTTGGAGGAATGTGGATGGAGAAATCTTCAACAAGAGGGCTCCATGGAGCTTGAATCCTTCAATGGCCACCAATGGATCTCCTTGATGAAAATGAGTGCTTGAGAAGTTCTTGAGAATGGATGAATTCTTCAATGGCTACTTCATCTTTGGAATTCACTCTTCAAGTCTTGAGCGCTTGCAATTATCAAGTCTTAGATTGTTCTTGCTTGTGGTTAGAGAAAATGAGAGGAGAAAGCTTCCTTTTATATGAAACTAGGGCACAATCTTCTAGAGAGGCCGATAGAGGAGAATTAAATTCCAATTAGACCCATGCCCCTAGAAGAGGACCTATATTAAATATAATTTAATATTTGTTGTTCCGAAGACCAAAACAACTGATCTGAAAGCGGGAATTAATTGTTTCCAAAGACCGACATCTGAAAACCTTGAAATTCTAAAATTTGAATCCCAGGCTTGGAAAAGGTCAATTGTGACCTAGGTCAAGGTCGAGGTCGACCTTGACCCAAAAAGGTCGACCTTGACCCTGAGGTCAAAGTCTCATTGTTTCAGTCTGGGGTGCCATAAATAGTTTGGAAAAAGTGGAAACGGGGCAAAATAGGCGGATAAAGCCAGATCAAAGTTAGGAACCCATTCAAGTCACTTGACATGACCCCAAACCACTTACTCAGAAGGCTAAACTAGTCTACCATGAAAGTGCTTCCATTTTCTGACTATACAGATATGAGTTGTCATTTGGATTATTTGCTAGTTATTATTGCTCGTAGCAATTGATTTTCAGATCTAACCCTAGGGTTTGCATAAGTTGAGTATACATTGCATATCTTGTTTGTTTCTTTTCTTGTTTTGCTTGTCTTTCTTATTGGAGAGTTCGTGGCTTGCTTGCGCGGAAAAGCTCAACAAAAATAAAAATAAGGTAAAATCTACTAAGCACGTTGCGTGGATTACCAGGTATTCTGTTTAAAGATCTATAAAATTTGGTTTCCTTTCATTAAAATGAAACTCTCGCGTGTCTTACTTGGGTGATTTTATGCTTTCATAGATTACATTTCAATTTCTTCTCTAAAAGAATGAACATAGATTTATTTTCCCGTATATCTATTACACATAGTAATTAGGCCCTATGAACACTATTTGTGGATCTTGAGAGAGTGGGCTTCAAGCTCTTCTTGATGACAGAACCACTTTTAGGTAGGGAAGGTGTTGGTCAACTCTAGGTTCAAACATTGTCGAGTCTTTAGCAACTAGCAGTATGTTCTCTCTTGAGAGAAACAAAAATCGTTGTCAGTAGACAAACTTTTTTGAGTTGGTATCAGCGATTTAGCGGGTCAATTAATCTGTTTGTTGTGTTTGGGTGAGGTGAAGAGGCTAGATGATTATGCTCTGTTCCCTTTGGGAGCATCAAAAAATTGGAACCCTTGAATCCGAACTAAGTCCCCATGTGGTCCATGTTGTTAGTCTTCCTTGTTAGAGAGGGTTAACCTTAGTGGACACTCCCTTTATCGGGTAAACCATGTGGACAAAACCTCAAGCGGTATTAGCCACTCCTGTCGTGGAGCAACAACTGCTATATAAATGTCCTTGTGGAAGTCTCTTGTTGGGTTGTCAGATCTCCTCAGCAGCTCCTAATTGATTAAATTCTTAGACTGTGTCAAAACCCCAGTGCACCTGGATTGGAGTTCGCTCACTTGAGATTGCAAGGGTTGCAGAGTTGACCATTACTATGAACCATAGTGCGACCAACTTTTTATTTTCTAGGACTATGTGCATGACTGAAAAACATTTTGAGAACATACACAAGTAGATTTCTTAGGGAGTAGAATACTACAACACTATTCTTGTTCATGCGCAAGGTTGCTTTGTCCTTTGATCATTGTTTGAAGACATTTGTTTTCTTGAACTCCCTGATTATTGTCTTGCGTGCCTGATTAATGATAAAAATCTATTAATGCATCTAGTTGGTCAATTAAAACAAACAAAAGCTTAGTTCCTGAGTCAAAAACCAACTTTTTACAACTTGCTGTTAGCACCTGTTGCCTCCCAGTTTTCCAATATTTGCGCAATCTTATTTGTTTCTTTGCACGAGAGAACACTTCTTCGCTCGAAACTGTCCCAAATATTTAGAAAAAGTTGATCCAAGTCAGATCAGGTCACTTACCCCGTTGTTAGAAGCCTGTTTGTACTTTGGGTTCTTGCATTTTGACCTCTTAAACTAGTAATCTTTGATTTCACGAGTGACCTTTCTTGGATTTAGTGAGCTAGAAACCATCCTTGTTGAGAAGATAAAACTTTGGATCCTTTGATAACACGCTTGGAGAGTTTTAGTAATCTCTTGTCCATTCACTTCCATACAAATTCAAATTCAATCAATATAACTTGGGTAAACCATCCTCCTGATCCATATGTGTTAGGGTATTCACCTGTTCAGTGGGCACCTCTGTGGCAGTGTTGGTTTATGCCTCTTGCAAAATTCTATCTTATCACCTCTCTTTTGGATAAGTTAGTGCTTTTACTATCCTAGTTTGGTATCAACGTTTCTTAGGTTCGTCCTATCACCTAGAACCTTTTCTTTCATGTCAGTTACAAAAAGATATCAAGTAGATGAAGGAAAGCAACCTCAATTAGTCTTTAACCAATTAGTCTTAGTTCAAACTCACCAAAAACATAAGGGAAAAGAACCTGTATTTGATCAATCACCCAGAAACAACTCAGAAGTTTGGTTTGATCCCAAGAGTAACCTTAGAGAGCTGAGTACACCCTTAGCATCTTCTCGCTCATATATGGATATGAGTTACACAATGAATCGATGAGAGAGGGAAGAAATGGATAAATTCCTTGATGACATATTTGAAAAACATAGAGATACCATTTTGTTTGGCAGTTCCTATCATGAAAATTGACTAGTCTCACTCCTTATCTCAACTAGATAGCTGGATGCATACCAAAGGGATGAAAGAGGTAAGAGGTAAGCCTATCAAGAAGAAAAATCGCAACATGAAATCCAAGATGATGAACCTTATGACACTCGTGTGAATGCAACATACACCAATGACTTGTTTAGACATTCAAGACCAAGTTCACCGCTCAAAACACCTTCAAGATACACGAGTGAAAGATGTTAGAGTATATAGTTTTCCTCACTTATTAATTATATCATGTTGATATTAATTATTAAGTTAGTCGTACTCTATTTTTCACTTAAGCTTTCTCTTAGGTTAGCCTTTTCCTTTTTAGGGTTTCATTCACCTTTAAGTTTGAATGCTTGTAATTGTTTTGGAATACTCTCTCAATACATTTGAGCTCTCACTTTTTTGAGCACGACAGGGTTTCAGCTTTTTTCGTCTTTTGCTTCATTCTTTGTAACAGGTATTTTTCATGCAGATTGGTCTTGGAAGTTGAAACTATATTTCTCAGTTTCTACATGGTATTAGAGCCACCCTATCGCTGCCTGGTTTGAAGGTTTTTTGAAGCCGCGATTTGAAGATGACAGCCACAGCCTCTCTGGGGTTTTTTTGTCATTTCTAAGGAGGCGCTAATTTTTGGAGCCATTTGAGCCAAAAAAAACTCCACCATCGCGCTCAGAAGGCCTGGGAGAGTCGAAATACATATAAAGTTTGATCTATTTGGTCACAGTGACCTTCGGAGAAATTTTTTGGCCTATTAGGGCCGTAGGGTACAAAAATTGAGGCAAAAATTAAAAAAACAAAAAAAAATACTTTTTAAAATTTTTTTTGGCACTGCCATGCGCGCCACCACCGCACCACCCTGGCGCCACCACTACGCTACCCGCGCGCCACCCTCCGGCCACCACGCCGCCACTGGGACCCGCCACCACCACCGTGCCGCCCGGCCGCCACCACTGCTCCGCCCGATCGCCTCCGCCGCCCAGCCCGGCTGCCACCTTCGTCGATGGCACCGGCCACCGGCCACCTCTGCCCGACCGGACGTCCCGTGACTGCCATACGATCGTCAAATTTTTTTTCGGGACTGTGTTTTTCCAAGGAGCTTTTTTTTGGGGGTACCTGTGCCTTTTTGGCCCTACAGGGCTCATACAAACTCAAAATTTTGACTTCTATATATCGTCCAAAAGCTCTTTCCGAGCCCGTCGCTCTCATCTAGGTTTCATTTCCTAATTTTTCCATTTGCTTGCCACATTTTTTAGTCAAAGACACACCTTCTTTTGTGCTCTTGTTTTGCTTTTGAAACCAGGTTTTTCACAAGTTCTTTGTATTTTTTGCTTCATTTTATCGTGTACGGGAGTTAGTTTGATAGTGTGTGGGGGGGCATATTTCTTTCTACATTTTCAATTCAGAGAGACCCTTCTTCTTCCGTCTTATTCTCTCAATGTCGGACACATCCATTGTCGTTCTAACTCCACATAACTACCACACATGGAAGCCACAAATGACCAGAATCCTCATGTCATGAGGCTTATGGTCCTGCCTGGATGCGGCTCAACCTATTCTACCGAGGCCTTATGAGGCTCTTATGCACAAAAATAGGATGGATGAGGCAATGGGCCTCATTTCCCTGAACATTTCAGATGGGTTGTTGTTCCACTTGGATGGTCTGACCACACCCAGGGATATGTGGGACAAGTTTTCCACCTTGTTTGGCACAATGAATCAATTCAGGGTCCTCCAAATAGATGCAGAGTTCACCTCCTTGGTACCTGAATCATTCACTAGCATTGAGGACTTCCTGATGAAGTTCAAGTCTCTTCGATCTATTTTACAGGCTGTTGGAAAGATGAAGTCAGATGACGAGTATATCTTCCTGATACTCTCAAAGCTTCGTGGCCCTTATCAGATTTTCACTTCCACCTTCTACTCCACTATGGATGCACTGGGTGCACGTCATGTTATGCCCTCTTTTGAGACCTTTTATGACAGGTTAACTCGTGAGCAGTCCAAGCTCAGTCAGATGGATTCTCTTACAGGTTCACAGTCATAGGCATTGCTTGCCAAGTCATCTCAGGATACACAAAAGCCAAAGCCGAAGTAGATATCTGATTCCTCTTCTCAGCACTCTACTGGCCCACCATCTTCTTCTAAGAAGGAGAAATAGAAGAATGAGAACCCTACCTGTTCCTATTGTCAGAAGGGGCCCCATGATGAGTTAGATTATTTTCAGAAGAGATTTGATGGCTATGAGAAACAGATTGCAGATTTGCAAGCTCTCCTTCAGAAGAGCACTATTTCCTCTCCATCCTCTTCCACCTCATAGGGGTCTTCTTTTCAGTCTTCTGCCTCATCTTCGACATCTGGACAAGATTTTGGACAGGGTCATGCATTACGGGCTTCCATTGCATCCCCTTCCCAGGTCCCTTGGATACTGGATTTAGGTGCTTCTCACCATATGACATCTTCTCCAGAGATCTTCTCTTCTATTGAGGCTTCTCCCATTCCCCACATTCTCATGGGAAATAACACTGTTATGCCAGTCTGCGGGAAAGGTCCTATACGCATTCAGGATGACACATTCAATGATGTATTGTATGTCCCATCTCTATCTACAAACCTTCTCTTGATTTACCAGATTACACATAGTGGATCAGGGAAGATAGTTGAGTTCACGCCAAATTCAGTCTTCATTCGGGATAGTGTGACAGGTGGCATTGTTGCTACAGGGACAGTTGATCATTCCACCCATCTCTACACCTTTTCTCACTTTAGTCCACCATCTCCATCATCGGAGCACAGCTCTCCTCTTCCACGAGCGCATCATGTGGTGCAGTCAGGTCACTTGAACCTCTGTGTTGTTCCTGAGACCACTACTGTGACTGCCACACCACATCTTGTTGAGGTTCTTTCTCTTCATCAGAACTCTTCTTCAGCACTTCCAGACCCTCCAGCTCCAATCATCGAGCCTCCAGGTGCAGTTGTTGAGGATTCTACAAAGGACACTCATCTCCTCTCTCATGATAGTGTCAGCACACCTGTCATATCACTTGCATTGGGGATTCCATTTCAGGATCCTCGTGTCTTCTCATTTGAGCATCAACTTGGCCTTCCAGTGACACCTCATCTTTTGAGCTCACCTCTTCAGTGCTCACCTCCTTTCACTCCTTTGTATTGGTGTCGTGGTGGTTTGTTCATTGATCCAGGGGTTCTTTCATTTTGGGGGGGCTTTGGAGCCTCAACCCTCTCTCACGGGGGGGTTGGTAGCACACATTGTACTCATGGCTTTGAGAGAGTCTCTTGAAGTCATCTTTTGTCTTTTGCTTGCTTTTATATCTCTTTTTGGAGAGGAGTTTTTCCCACTGGGTTTTCGCCTTTATCTCCGGTTCATAGAGATTTCCTTGTTTTGGGTACCTGATCAGGCCTTGTTGCCAGGACCCATTTCTTGCTTTCATAGTTGTGCTAGGTTAGCTTACCTCCCGAGCTTCACTTAAGGGGGGTGTTAGAGTATACAATTTTCCTCACTTATTAATTATATCATGTTGATATTAATTATTAAGTTAGTCGTACTCTATTTTTCACTTAAGCTTTGTCTTAGGCTAGCCTTTTCCTTTTTTAGGGTTTCATTCGCCTTTAAGGTTGAATGCTTGTAATTGTTTTGGAATACTCTCTGAATACATTTGAGCTCTCACTTTTTTTATCACATAAGGGTTTCATCTTTTTCCGTCTTTTACTTCATTCTTTGTAATAGGTATCATACATGCAGATTGGTCTTGGAAGTCGAAGCTGTATTTCTCAGTTTCTACAAAGACTTCAAAAAATTAAGCATGAAAAGAAAGCCTTCCTAGATGAGAAAGCTGAAAAGGAAGAGAAATTTAGACTCCTAGAGTTGGAGAGACAAACCTTTTTGGATATAGAAAGGAAAGCCTTCCAAGAAGAGAAAGATAGAATCTTGGCTCAACAACTTAATGATCAATTTAAAAACATGCATGTTGGTGGTGGAAACAACTCTCCTCCATCCACCCCTCCTAAGACTCCACAAAGTGGAAGAAATTCAAGAACACCTTCACAATCTCCTATCCCTAGAAGAAGAAGAGCTTCGAGACATAATCATCATAGGAGACGGACACCTCTTAGGAACTCAAGACAACCTTCCCAACGTGCTCACCATGGTTCACAATATGGGGGTATTAGCTTGAGTTTTTACTTTATGAAGATAAAACAAGAAGCACTCTTCCAGCAGTATGTGGAGAGATACTGAGAGAAAAAAAAGACAAGTTCCTAGAGAGTTTAATCAACAAGAGCGCTAGGGTCCCCTACAACTTTGATGTATACAAGAAGATTAAGAAGCAAGGTCCATCTCAAGAAGAAGAGATCAAACAAATTAAGAGTATGATGGAAAAGATGTTGGCACCCAAGAGTTCATTCTCACTTGATTCAATTTGTCCTAATCCTTTTGACAAAATTTTTAACATGAAAGACTTCCCTAGAAAGGTTGAGATCCCTCAATATGACAAGTATGATGGGAATGGAGATCCACATGATCACGTGTGTCAATTCTATACCACAAGTTTTGAGTTCCATCAAGATGAATCGTACCTTATGAGATTTTTCCCAAGGAGTGTTAAGGGTCAAGCAATGGAATGGTTCACCAACATAACTCCCCCTGTTAAGAATTTTAAAGAGCTCGTCCATAGATTTGTCCAAAACTTTGCATACAACCTTTCAAAATCTGTCACCATGTTGGACTTATGCAACTTAAAGAAAAATCAAGGAGAATCCTTGGTTACTTTCTTGCAAAGGTGGAGATGACAATGCTTGCGTTACCCTAGGACCATCCCTGAAAATGAGAAGATTGACATCCTTGTTAGCAACTTGATTCTCGAAATACGGTATGAAGTTAGGAAGATGGTTTTTGGTTCCTTTGATACCATGGTTGAAACCACATGTAGGATTGAGGATGTTTTGAAAGAACAAGGAATTTTGACCAAACATGGAAACAACAACAACAACAACAATTGTCAAAATAATAACAACCCTAACAAATATAAAGGAAAGAACTCACATTCTAGAATAGGAACAAACAAGTGATCAATGATGGAGTTGTAGACTCCTCCCAACCCAAAGATCAAACTGTTCTCCACTTGTCTAGCATTGTTCAAGCCATGAAACTCAATGTATCTAATCAAAAAGAGAACAAGCCAAGATACAAATATAAGCCTAATAAAGAGAGACGTCAATTTTCAAAACTTGGAGATTCATATGAGGATGTCTTGAAAACACTCATTTCCAACAACCTTTCACATCCTCAAGATCCTGTGAAGCATTATATACCTGATGTTAAGCCACATTGGTGGGATGACATAATCTTATTTAATTAAAAGAAAATACCTCTTTTAATAAAATAAAATCCTCACTTAAAGCTCTCTTTTTTATGAAAAAAAGAAATAAATTAAATAAATCAAATAAAAATTCTTTTTTCTCTACACATATTCCTAAGTGGTGGGCTTTTTCCTCTTACTTTCCTTTTTAGGGATGTATCCCACATTTCTCTTGAGGATGCATTTGTCTCCACACTTTCCTTTGTAAGGAGCCCTATCCTTCTCATTTAGGATCGAAGATTTTATTTTATTGTTGTGCTACAAGTTTGGAAAGCGATTTTGGAGGAGAGTTTGAGCACTTGAGCTTGAACATTGCAACTTCTCTTTTCTTTTCTTCTTCTCTCATGCATCCATGGTAATCCATTTAGATTACTCTTGCACTTCATGTTAGATTAGATTCATATTTCATTTCATAGAATAATCTTGCATGCATATTTCCTTTCATAGATTAGTTTTCTTTCATGCATTGTTATCATATAGAATAGCTTCCATTTTTATTTGCATGCATATTTGATGATCATGGAGACTAGCATTCTTTCTTTTCCTCTTTGAATCTCTCATTTTATGGTGTACATGCATGGGCACAAACTAGTTCTAAACTGAGGGCCTTCATTAAAAACCCTTGCACTCCATGAATAGAGAGCTATGAGTTGCCATTTGAGACCTCATTCTTGAGCAATCTTGGATATAATGACTCATAGAAGTGTGTCAACATTTTAGCACACAACAGGAAGGAAACTATCCACAAACATAGCATAGGAAATGGGATCATTTATTAGCATATAACTACCGCATTCTATCATTTCTATCCATCAGTTTCAAGCAAATATACCATGTTCTTTTATCATCCAATTTCCTACTTATGTCTTTACACATATAAAACCACAAGTCTAAGTATCTATTTTGCAAGTAAACTGCTGAAAAGAAAATAAAAAGAACTTAGAAAGATGGTCATTTAAGATGGTCATCATTCCCCCCAACTATCCTATTGCTGGTCTCCAGCAATTATAAAGTTATGGATCCTGGCTCTTAGTCTCAGGTCACTGGCAATCTTCTCCCCTGACTCATCAACAACGTAGTTGAAGTACCTATGATTCTCCCCGAGTCTTTCCCATCTCTAGACTTCCTTAGCCATGTTATGATCTTCTGCAGTTTCATTTATTGCTAACAAGGGCTGTAGGAGGATAGGCGGCTAGAACCTTAACAAAATCCAGTAATTAAGCAATGTCCTACCTAACATTATATACCATGGAGCTCGTCGAGTGGCAAGAGTCAATTTTTGTGGATAATGAGGTTCTCAAACCTTTAGATCATGGGACATCCTTACCCTTCTATTCCTACACGGAGTGATTGTAGCCTCAATATTTTGTGACGAGTGTTGATACCAGTCTATATATGCTTGCTCTCTGACCCGATAGACCTTGTTGGCCCCACACGGGTTCATAGAAACTGAAAGCCAATCAAGAAGAGTTTGTTTGGAATACTGAACTTCATGCCTCATTAGCAAGGGTGTCTCTATTTCACTATTTTTGTATGGCAAAGCCTGATGTTCCCTACTTATCTCATTATGCATCCAAGACATCACTGCTCTTAACTGGACATCTCCCACACACAGTAGTGAATTCCAGTCCCTGTCATCTGGTACAACAAGATTATGTAAATAAAATTCACACAAAAAATAATTATAGACATGGGAGTTAATTGAAATGCATCATAGAACTCACGAGGTGTTGAAACATAAGGATTCAGTCCTTCTACAATCCTAGTTAATTTAAAATTAATGAATTTCTCCTTAAGGAAGAGTATAGACCAGAGACGGTGACCTGCATGTCATAGCTTCAGGAATTAATTCAGTAATCTTCTTAACCCTTCTTTCCAACACTGCAATCTGATCTATTTTATGTTCTAATTAATGAGTTTTCTCATCAATGGTCTGTTTCAATTTTTATTTTTCTAACTTCCATTGTGCCCTTTCCCATAGAAAATTATGATACAAGCTCAACCCTGTAGCTAAGGGTGTAGATAGGTCTGGTGGTGGCATGGGATCCTGATTAAGAATATCAATCCATCTTGGTGCAAGCTGAGGTGTTTTTATTACTTCTTCCTTTGTGGAAGTCTCCCCTTTCCATAAGATAAGAGTTTTTATTGCATTATCCTCTTGAGAGGATTCAGCTGCTTTAGCCAGTGTGTCTAACCCATCCTTGTTTATTTTCTCTAACACCTTTTCAACAACATCCTCATTAATTATAGGGAATTCATCAGTAGGTAAGTTTTCTAGATTATCATCATTATTTTTCCCAATAGAGTCATCAAAAAATTCCTCTGCCTCTTCAGACTCTCTATCACTATCAATGAGGATATAATCAATATTAGGGTCAACTGGTTCTTCAAAATTTGTATTGTGGGAAATGGTATCACTATCTACACTTTTTTGAACCATTTCCTCAGAAGAGGACTTCTCTACAGACTCAAAGGATTCTACATTCACAATTTCAACAAGAGACTTATCATACTTGTTGATGTTGGTGGAAAGCCTTGCACTCTTTCTAAGAGGGGTTTGGAAAGAGCATGGAGGATTCTTGCATTTCCTCCTACCGGTGGACACCTCCTCCGTAGTTGCTATAGGAGGTTATTTTGGCGTCACTTCCTCATAAGAGGGAAAGGTTTCATCAGCTGTGTTACTAAAATTATCATTGTGGGGCTGCTATTATGGAATTACTTCCTTTGATTCTAGGGTTTTACCCTTGTCTTTCCTGAAAGTAGACCTACTTTTTGTTAGAGTAATAGTATATTTACCTTTATAATTAAGTCTATCTGATTTAATTATTAAAGGTCACTATTATTCTATTTACACTTAAGCTTGTCATTTAGGTGCATAATAATTAATATGTTTATTAATTATTTATGCACAAACCTAGCTTTCTCCGGCTTTAGGGTTTCTCACCTTATAAGCCGCTTTTTTGTAATTATTGTTCATTCTTTGAGAAATACATTTTACTCTCACTCCGCTGAGATTCTCAAAACCCTAGCTCTCTCTCTCTCTCACAGGTTGTTCTACAGCTTTCGGTATTTTGCTTGCAGGTGATCTTGGTTTGCTGTGGATTTGCACATTTGTGAAATCCTACACTTTTCACAGAAGTTCGGGTGTCAGGAATGACATTGACTTCCTTTCTTTTACCTCTCTTCCTATTGGAAATAGGAGTACTAATGTTACAATATCTTTTCCTAGACGGGTTAGGGTTAGAGGAAGAGGCTTCAGGAACAACTTCTATTCTTTGAATTGCTTTGCAAATCCCTATTGTTGTGTTAACCCTTATTCCTATACCCTGGTCTCTAGGCCCGACCATTCTAGGCACTACTTTATCCATAGATAAGAATTCATCCCAAGTTCCTATGAATTGCTTATTTAATTCTCTTTCCATAATTAATTTGATTATACAATGATGGGAAACAGACTGATCTTTTCCTGATTGAACTAGAGAAGCTTGCTTTTTCACAATGTTAAACAAAAAGCTAGATAAATTTATCGGTTTGTTGTCATGGTGGAGGGGACTCAAGATTTTGAAATGCAACTCGTGGAGATATTTGTAACGACATTCAAAGGTAAATTATTGTATGATAAATGTAGTTGGCTAAATTTAATCCATGGGCAATGATATCCTTGAGGTGCCCTGGTTCTTGTCAATGTCTAATCGCGGATCACCATGCAAGGTGAACTATGCCCCAATTGAGCATAAATCAATGTCTTTAGACCATTCATCTCTCTCCTATGGAAACCTCATCACTTCTGCCACAATTTCCTTTGTGAACTCAATTCTTAACCCTTTTACCACTGCGAACCCATTATGCAGAGTGTTTAGAAACTGCTTAGCAATTTCTTCGTCAAAACCATTGAGGCTAAGATAGTAATCCATCCACCCTTTTCTTCGAAACATTTCACAGCTAGATGGATCACCAAGTAAAACTCTATGATTTGATGGCTCATGCCTCTGAAGATCACCTCCCATTTCTATTGATAGAAAAGTTTTGCAGAAGCTTTACAGAAGCTAAAAATGGAAAATGCTACAGACTCAAAGTGTTGCAGACGAGAACAATAGATTACAAAATATCATTTACTTCCAGAAAATTAAAAGCATTTTAATGAATGATATTTCATAATACCTTCGCACGTGTTAAGGCCTTCCACCCTAAACATGTCGTGAACATATCATAATTAATTAAACTTCAGCTTTTAAAATCTTTTAATTACTTTCAAATCATGATGACGCAATCACCGGATGACAGATGATCTCACACATGACGACAGTCATCTCGAAAAGACAAGAAATAGATTTCATCTTTTACATGCTAATATTTAGATTTAAAAAAATATATTAAATAATCCCTCCCCCCAACTAAGTTTAAGGCATGGGTCCCACCAGGCCATTGTGTGCAAGAGTAAAAAAATTAAAAGAACACTTAATCCTAATAAAAATGAATAAAATAATATATGAACAAAGGTATGTGTCACTAACCTGTTAAGCTCTGAAGGAAGAGTGTTCTAAAATGTGACATGCACTAATGGAGTGATATAATGGTGCGGAAAAAATGGTAGAGAGAGGAGGTGAGGTGAATTTTATTATGGAGAAATTATTTCACAGGAAGTGAAACGTTTATTATGGAATCAATGACGGAAATCAAGGATTAATGGAAACCTGGCTGGAAGACCCAGATGCTTCTCCTGCAAGAGTGTTGTTGTCATCACATTGCTAGAACTACTATAGGAAGTCCGTGCAACTCACAGGCTTGTGATAGATTTTGAGGTGATGATCGTTGACAAGCAATTTGAATCACACATGATCAATAGTAGAAATTTGAACTGCTCCATTGTAAAAAACTAAAACTATCTCATAAGCTCCTAGCCTCTAGGTCTAAAATTTTCCTGGGGTATGCTAGTAGCACAAGTCATAGAGAGGGGCCCAATCACCAATGGAAAATTTCTTATCCTTGATGAATTTGTCATACCGCTTCTTCCCCTTCTTTTGAATCAATTCAGTATTGTGAAGAATAGACTTCCGATACTAATCCAGTCCATTAAGCTGCAGGAGCCTTTCTTCTTGTTCCTTGGTAAGGTTAATGTTTAATTCCAATTCCATCCTGAGAGTCTTGTGCTGAAACTCAATAGGCATAAATTTATATTTTCCATAAACCAGTTCAAAAGGAGTAAAACCAGTTGTTGTTTTCCAATTTGTTCTGTAAGCCCAAATGGCTTCAGGAAGGTGGGTATCCCAGTCCTTCTCGTGAACATAATTTTTTTTGGTTAGGATTGCTTCAATCTCCCTATTTGTTATCTCTGCCTACCCATTTTCCTGAGGATGGTATGGTGAAGATTTACCTGTATTCATGCATCAACTCAATAATAAGATTGGAACTAAATTGTGCACCTTGATCTGTTACTATCTCATGAGGTACACCAAACCTGGTAAAGATATATTCATATATAAATTCTGCTACCTTATGATCTCTAGCATGCCACATTGCTTTAACTTCTACCCATTTTGTTGCATAGTCAGTGCACACTAATATATATGACTTACCATGGGAAGATGGTTTGATAGGTCCAATGAAATTGATGCCCCATTTGTCAAATGGTGTCACCACCACCTGAGGCTGCAAGGGCATTTCATATGACTTGGTTGGGCATCCCATGCACTGGCATTAGTCACAGTGCCTTGTATGCTTAGCTACATCCTTATGTAGGGTAGGCCAATAGTATTGTGTTGTCAATATATTGTATGTTGTTCTCTTTCCTTCAAAATGGCCACCACATGGCTCATAATGACAATCCCTAAGGATGTCATAAGTCTCATCTTTGAGAAATACATCTTCTTGTGACATGATAAAGACCTATGTAAAACATAAATCTTGAGATCTATGAAAAGTTGAAGCTTTTCTTAACCAGAAGTCTATGTTCTCTAGGAAATAAATGAGGTGGTGTCCTTCCAGTAGAAAGGTAGTTGGCGATGTCAACATACCATGGATTGTGAGTATCAACAGAGAACATGTGCTCATCAGGGAAGTTGTCATAAATTTTTGCAGGATCATCTGGAACTTGTAATCTAGATAAGAAGTCAGCCACCACATTAGCTTTACCTAGTTTATCAATGATGGTCACATCAAACTCCTTCATGAGGAGTAACCATCTTGCTAACCTACCAGAGATGGCAGGCTTGTTCATCAAGTATTTGATTGCTAAATGATCAGTGTATACAAATACTTCATAACCAGTAATGTAATGTTTGAATTTAACAAGTGCATAGATTACTGCTAGAAATTACTTTTCAGTGACAGTATAGTTCAGTTCAACACCTTGCAGGTTCTTACTAATATAATAAATAGCATTCTCAATTGTACCTTCCTTTTGTCCTAACACCTCTCCAATGGCATAGTCAGATGCATCAGTGTGAATATGAAATGGCAGCTTCTAGTCAGGTCCTCTAAGTATGGATATTTTTGTCAAAACATCTTTTAGCTGCTCAAATGATAGTTCACAGTCAGCTGTCCATTCAAACTCAACTTATTTCTTCAATAGGGTGTACAATGGGGTTGAAACTTGGCTGAAGTCCTTAATGAATATCCTTTAGTAACCGGCATGACCAAGAAAACTCCTAGCATCCTTGAGCTTTACCAGAGTTGGAAGTGTAGTGATGACTGAAATCTTTGCAAGATCAACCTGAATGCCAAAGGATGAAAGGTAATGTCCTAAAACAACTCCCTCTTCCATCATCATGTAGCACTTCTCACTGTTAAGGGAGAGGTAATATTCCTAACATATTTTAAGAACTTTCTCCAAGTTAGCATGAGCCTCCTCAAATGTAGTTCCATATGCAGTGAAACCATCCATGTATATTTCAACACACTCAACAGATATGTGAGAGAAAATATTGATGACCACTCGCTGATAAGTAGCAAGTGCAATGCACATTCATAATGGAAAGACAAAATAAGAAAATGTTCCCCAAGGAAAGGTGAACGTTTTTATATCTTGATCTTCAGGTGATATATGGATTTGGTTGTATCTACTGAAGCCATCTAGAAATGAGAAATACTTTTTACCAGCAAGGTTGTCAAGTACTTGGTCAATGAAAGGTAATGGAAAGCGATATTTTTTAGTGGATTTATTCAGCTCTCTATAGTCCACACAAACTCTCCATTTCCCCCATTTCTCTGGAATAATTACTAAAGGAGAAACCCACTGGGTGTTAGCAATAGGATATATAAAGCCAACTTTAAGGAGTTTTTGTAACTTACTCTTCACTATATCTCTCAGAGTAGGGTTAATTCTTCTCTGGGCTTGTCTAATTGGTCTGGACTTAGGACTGATGTAAATCCTATGGGTACAAAGCTTTCATCTAACCATTTCATATCAGTATAGTCCCATGCAAAGGCTTTCTGACTTTCTTTCAAAAGTTGGAGCAAACTGGTAATCTGAGATGTTGTGAGGTTCTTATTGACATTCAACTCTTTTCCTAAAGAAATTTATACTCTTTTGAATTTATCTAGCATCATAAATTCTGAAAATGAGGGCGATTTAATCTCATGTGGTAACAAGGTATGAAGGTAATTAGGTGCTACAGGAAACTTAGGTGAGATCTGGTTGGGCAGTATGGTTTGGAGGGAATAGGTAGGGACATGACAAGAGGATGCATTAGATCCATACTAATTAGTGAGGATTGCCACCAATATGTCATCTTCCTCTTGTGACACCATAAATGGATCTCTTCCAATAACCATGAGATGTTGCACAAAGTTTTCTTCAAGGGTAGCATCACCTAGATCTGGCCAGATAACTTGTTCAAGTTCATCTTGGGGTTTGGCTAGAGGATACAGAGTTAGTTTCTTGGTATGGATCCTATCAGATATTGTCATTTTTCCTGAGCGACATGCAATCCAAGATTCTGATGTGGCTAGCAAAGGTCTTCCTAAGATCAATGGATATCCTTCGAGTGTAGCTTTGGGGGACAAGATTATGAAATATGAGGGGCAATCCAAGGAATGAAGTGTTACAAGGATTTCCTCTACCATGCCATATGGATCAACAATAGAATTATCATCCAACTTGAGTATTGTAGGTGTTTCCCTTAAACCAATGATGTTAAGTGACATTGAATTAGCTTTAAATTTGGTCGGAATTGAATTAGTGATATAACAACTGCATTCTATCATTTCTATCCACCATTTTCAAGAAAATATACCATGTTCTTTTATCATCCACTTTCCTACTTATTTCTTTACACATAAAATATACATATAAAACCACAAGTCTAAGTATCTATTTTTCAAGTAAACTGCTGAAAATAAAATAAAAAGCACTTAGAAAGATGGTCATTTAAGAGGCTCATCAAAGGGTTGATAGGCTCCAAATCCAAATGCTACTATGATGACGAAGGGTCCCAGCTAGTTGGGTTTAAATTTTCCCTTCTATTCTCAATTTTGTTGATTTTTAGGGTTCTCTCTTAATACAAGATCTTCAACCTGAAATTCTTGATAATGTGCTTTCATTTTGTAACCTCTAGACATCCTCATCTAGTAGATTCACAAAATATCAAATGTCTCTTGTTTGCACTCATAAAAAATTTCCAGCTCTTGAATTTTTGATATTTTGTACCACGGTGGAATTTTGATGCTAGTCTTGGTAGACCACGGTGCTCGACTCAATTGTAGATGCCAATATTTTCCTAATCCGTTGACCATTCCATGTAAGATTTTAAAGACTATTTTGTTTGAATTTTTATTGTACATTGCCTTGTGGGTAGTAGATCAAGGAGTTCAATGTTGTTTGATTTGTAACTTTTCACACAATTCATCCATATCCTTGTTTTTAAACTACCCCCAATTGTCCATCATAATTGAAGAAGGAATTTGATACCCACATATGATGTAGTTAAGGATGAAAATAAACACTTTCTTTCATTTCACCTTCTTCAAAGGGATGGATTCAACCCAGTTTGTAAAGTACTCTTTGGCTGTGATAATGAACTTGTCTCTATTGGATGATGAAGGGTATATTTTCCCAATGAGATCACAGGATCACTGTTGAAATGGTCAGTGTGTTATGAATGGTAGTAACTCCCTTGCTAGAGCATGTATGATATTGTCATGAATTTTACACTACTTGCATGATTTAACAAGATGAATGACATCTTTTTCCATAGTAGGCCAATTGTATCCAACCTGTAAGAATGTCTTGGCCAAAGAGAGACCATTCAAGTCTGATCCACATATACCTTCATGGACTTCTTGTAGAGCATTATCTAATTCTTCACATTCTAAATATCTACGTAGAGTACTGTGCTGATCCCGTCTATAAAAGTCATTGATAATGATTAAGTAACACGATGCTTGAAAAATTAGGCTTCTTTTTTCATTTTTGGATAAGTCATTCTAGGGAGAGTTCCATCGTTGAGGTAGGAGTATATTTGGCTATAGCGAGAGGTATCATGGCCTATGATTTGGAAAAATAAGTGTGAGTTACGGGAGTCATAGGCTGGATATGGAAATTCTTCTACCAAGATATCATAGCAAATTTGTTGCTCTTGAATTTTAAGAAGTGAGGCTAAAGTAGCCATTGCATCAACTACTTTTTTTCTGTCCTTGGAATACGTTGGAAAATGATGTATACAAAATAATTTTTCCAAGTCATCCACCTTTCTTTTATATGATACCATTGTTTCATCCTTTATTTGATAGTCATCATTAATTTGATCGACTATAAGATGGTAATTACCATGAACATGCAACTCCACTATTTTCCACTTGATTTCCAATTTGAGACTATTTTCCAAAGGTTCATACTCAACTATATTATTGATACATGGAAACAAAAACTTATATGCTTTTGGAATGGTATGTCGGCTCCAGATCCTTTTTGTGTGAATGAACCATCAAAGCACATATTCGATGGGTATTTTGTTAAATGAAGTATTGTGTCATCAAGAAAATCAATGTTTAGAGGTTTTTCATTTTGAAATGGTGCATCCACCAAATCATCAGCTATTACCTGTCCTGTAATAGCTTTTCTATCTACATATTCATTATGAAATTCTCTTAATATCATTACCCACTTTGCCAAATTGTCATTCAATATCTGTTTGTTCAATAAATACTTTAATGGATCAATCTTTGAGATGAGTATCACTGAATGGGCCAGCATATAATGTTTGAGTTTTTGAGATGCAAACACTACGGCTAAGAAATCCTTTTCCATGACAATATAGTTGATTTCATATGAGACTAGTCTTTTTTTGATGTAATATATTTCTCTTTCTTTCCCTATGTCATCATGTTGTGTTATTAGAAATCCCAATGATGTGGCAGTTGGTTATATGTATAACAATAAATATTTCACATGAATAGGAGCCATTAGTATGGGTGGATTAGCCAGGTATTCTTTAATTTGTTTCTAGGATTTCTCACATACCTCGTCCCAAATGAAGGTGACTCCTTTGTGCAATTTCTTTGTGAATGGTTGTGATTTATCTACTAATTGAGAAATAAAGCTTCTTATGGATTGAATCTTGCCTTGTAAAGTTCTCATATTGCTAATGTTTTTGGGCAGTTGCATCTCCATGGTGGCTTTCACTTTTGCTAGATCCACCTCAATACTTTTAGCTGAGACTATATAACCTTGGAGTTTCCTAGAGGTCACCCCGAAGGCACATTTCATTGGATTGAGATGAAGTCTAAATTGTTATGTCTTGTCTAATATTTTTCCCAAGTCTTGTAGATGAGTTTTTATATTGGCTGATTTTTCAAGGGTGTCATCAACATAGTCCTCCATGCTCTTGTGCCTCATGTCATGAAATATGGCAGCCATATCTTGTTAGTAAGTTGCAATTGTATTTTTGAGTCCAAATGACATCACATTCTAACAAAACGTACCCTATGAATAGGTAAAAGAGGTATTTTCTTGATCTTTAACTGGTATCTTAATTTGATTGTAATCAGAAAGTCCATCCATAAGTGAATACATCTCATAACTAGCGATAAGATCAACAATCATGTGAATGTTTGGTAGTGGAAAATCATCCTTGGGGCATGCTCTATTGACGTCCCTAAATTCTGTACACACTTAAATATATTTATCTTGTTTGGATACAGGAAAAATATTAGAAATCCACTTCGCATATGCTATAGCTCCGATGAAACCATCTTTAAGAAACTTTTCCAATTAATATTTGACTAATAATGCCACACGGGAATTCATCTTTCTCAACTTTTTCTTAACCGGATTGACCCTAGATACTATTGATAAATGATGCATTATTAAATTAGTGTCCAGTCCTAGCATGTCTGAGTATGACCATGCAAAGGTGATTTTCTTTTCTTTGAGTACTTGTCAAACTCTGGCTTCTCTTCTTCTATCAAGGATTGAGCAATGTCTATCATCTACGAAGTTTTTGTTTTTTCCAAATTTATTGTTTGTGTTGGTTCGATGAGAATTGATGATCTTTCCTCTAAATGATCACAAATTATATCAAGTTTCCCATCCTTAGGGGCCTCATCAAGGTTTTCACCTTCGAATGCACCTCTTATTTTTACTATTTTTGGATTTGATACTGCCACGATGTGGTTTTCACCATCAGATCTCTTTTTCTTTTTCTTTTCTTTAGACTGAGAAACTTGATATCCTCCACCGTCAATGTTGTGCTAGGTTTTTTGATGGAAGAAATTAAGGGTTCAATAATATTTATGTAGCAAGCTATAGTGTAATAATTAGGTTAAATAAGTAACGTAATGTGTTTGTTTGGGTTCCACTCAATCAGCTTAGGATGTATGAAGGATAAGGTATTTTTAGGACTGGTTTTAATGGAATTTAAATTCTTAACCACGTTATTATCACTACTTATCACTGGTAAGACAAGGTCTATGATGTTACCCTCTGAAGGATTATTTAGAAAGGTAAGATTGTGATCCTCATGACTCGATTCATCATTGATATTATTTGAGACAAAATCAAATGGTCTAGCACAAAATAGTTCTGCCTCTTCAAATTGATATCTATATTTATGAATCACATGGACTTCAGTATCCATGGTTGCATCAAACAATTCATCCCACTCATATTCATTAGAATCTATCTTAGTTCCCCCTTATATATCTAGAACATGTGTAAAATTGACTACCTCTCCTTCATGTGGATTAACCTCATGTTCTTGGGTCTCAAACTCTTGAAGGGTTTTTGTGACGTTGATGCTTCTCCTTGGAGAGTAGTATTTTCTTCCTCTATTTTCTTGTGTGGTAAAACTAATTCTTGTGGATTTAAAAGGTCTCTTGATTGTTGTGGGATGTAAGGTTCTCCTTGATAATTAGTGTTTTGTCCTTGTAGATATAGAATCCTTTCTTATGAAAAGGGTACAATTTTAGCTTCTTCCTCAGATTCATCTTCTTCATGATCAAGGATTGGGCCATTTTGGATCAAGGGAATATATTCCTTTTCTTCTTCTTTGTATCCCAATCTTGTTTTTTCCTTGGGATTCCTAAAGCTCTTATGAATAGGTTTTGAAAGGTTTTCTTTATTCTTTAAGAGAGGACCTTGGTCTTTATACCCTATTTTTTGCATGATGTGATAGCCTTTACCATACTTTTCTAGAGATAACCCAACATGTTTGACCTCTTGGGTTGATTTTTCTTTTGTGTCCCGATACAACCAGCTGAGAAAAAATTTATCTTCATTCTCCTCTTCCAAGGTAGTAGCAACTCATATGAAAGTTCCATAATAAATGGTCATTTATTTGGAATGAGAAGGTTTAGAGTTTGATGATGGAACTCAATAAGATCAAGGTGATGTAGGTAGAGTAGATATGGTGAACAGTTGATCAAGCTTGTATTCTCTCATTCCCTCATCTTTAATCTTCAACTTTTTCTCAAAGTATCTTAATGTTGCTGCCATATAACTCTCAGCCTTTTGATCATTTTATGCCTCCCTATTATGAGGAACCATTATTATAGGATTATCTAGTGTCTTCTACTATACTTACCTCAACTCCATTATAGAGAAACACAACACATTCATGATAAGTAGACGACACCACCTGCATATAATGGATCCAAGGCCTGCCTAATAAAATATTGTATCCTAGAGGTAGATCAATAACTTGACACATGACATCATTTTCAATTGGTCCTAATCTGATTGGTAACATCACGAGTCCCATGGATGATCTCTCCTCATCATCATATGCTTTGATGATTATTTTCCTTCTCAGATCTATTGCATTCTTAGAGAATCCCAATGTTGTCACAAGATTTAGAGTATATGTATTCAAACCAGCCCCTTCATCTATCAAGACACGTTTGACCCAATGCTTATGGATTAAAAATTCTACGTGAAACGGTTGGTTATGAGGATGATTGAGTGATTTTTCATCCTCTTCTAAGAAAGAGAGATAGTGTAGTGTTTCTAAATGACCAACCATGCCTTGGAACTAACTGACATCTAAATCCTTCAAGACAGTTGTTTCTAAAATAGTTGATTCAAAAAATCTCTGTGTAGGGGAGATTTTAAGAAATTATAGGATTGATATTTGAGCAAGGGTACATTGAAACTGGTCCACCAAGCTGTAATTTTATGATGAAGATGATGTGGTTTTCTTGAAGGTAGCTAGTTTTGATGACATGGGTTGCTTTATTGAGACATCTTTGAGAGTAACATTTTGATGTTGGCTTTGTGTCATAGCATTAGAAGATTGAGATTCCTTTTTGTCTTTGATAATGATGACATTGACAAAATTCTCATAAGGTTTGGGCATATTGATCACATTGTTATGTGAGTATGTGTAATTTACTTTAGCATCCTTGGAGTTTGAGGTTCTACCTTTCAGATATTTAGGTAGAGGCTCTTTGAATGTTGTGTTATCATCATTGGTTTTGTGTCCATCAGCTATGATCATTTCATTAACAATTAGATGTTGAATCACACGCTTGAGTTTCATGCATTCTTTTTTCGTGTGACCTTAATTGCTGTGGTTCTCATAGTAGTGGTTTTCATTCTGTCACTTTGGTTTGATTTGTGGTTCCCAAGGCTGTGACTTTGGTAATGTGATGATCTTGTGCATCAGAAGAGTCTTCAATACTTTTTCCAATGGCTCTCCAAGAGGAGTGAAGGTTCTTTTAGGCCCAACTGCCCAAGGTGCTTTGTCTTTATTTTATCCATGATTGTCTTTAGATTTATATATAGTGTTAGGAGTCTTGGTAGCTTGAGTATTGCTCGAGAGATTAAAAACTAGGTGCTTTGGTCATAATATGGGTTATTAAATAATCTTATGTAATAAAAGGTCCTACTAAGGGGTCCTAGGTGTCTTAAGGGTCCATAGGCATCTTAAAAGGTCCTATGATTTACTAAGGGGTCCTAGGATAACATTTTAACATCTAACTATACATGTATAGAATTTATAAATAACTTTGGAAACATCTAGAACATATACATAACATTTAGACATATCATAAATAAATTTAAACATATTACTATACATATACATTTAAATATATGTAGCATTTGGGTATATGAGAGAGAGAGAGAGGTATGATTTCCTACTATGATATCTTGCACATGCTTCTTCACGTAGTCTTTGATCAGTTTTAGGTGAATACTAAAGCAACTTCAATTATAACTATAGCTCTAAACTAGATTTAACCCTAACCCTAAAGCTAAGCTTAACACTAAATTAGAAACCTAAACGTATAATACTAAAGCAAGTTGAACTATAATCTTAAACAAAATTAAACCCTAACACTAAGACTTGACCAAATTGAAATCTTACTATAAACTAAAATAGACACTAATCATTAACCAAATTAAACCCTAAAATTAATAATAAATTGATCTCTAAACCTAAAAATAAACTAAAGTTTACCCAATCCATATATACCAAGTTAAACCATAACTATAACACTAAACCAAAGTGAGTCGTAACCCTAAATCTGATTAAACACTGAAGCATATTGAACCATAACCCTAATCTAAAATAAACATTTAACCAACTCAAACCATAATACTATTCCAACATATGTCCTAATATATAAATAATATAAAATGAACTCTATTCCTAAACAAAATTTAACCCTACACCTAAGACTAAATTTAATTGAGTTGTAACCCTAGGCATGATTGGACATAAAACAAACATAAATTTTTCATCTAACACTATTCCAAATTAAACTGTAACCTTAAACCAAATAGAATCATAACCATAACAATAAACCAAATTGAACCCTAACCCTAATTAAGAATTAAACCAAATTAAACCCTAACACTAAGATTAAAAAACATTAAACCCTGAACCTAATGTAAATTAAAAGTAAATCCTAAACTAGCTGGGACCTTAAATATAACACTAAAAAACATTGATCCCTAACCCTCATTATAAACCCAATCCTAAAAAAAAACCAATACCAACTTCAATTCTCACTATAAGACTAAACCAAGTTGAACCATAATCCTAAACCAAATTATACTTTGGCACCAAGACTAAACCAAATTGAACTCTTATCCTAAACTAATTCAAACTTTATTTGTAAACCAAATCAAACCCTAAAAATATGCATAAATTAAACCCTAACCCTAAAAGTAAACAAAACTTAATCCAAATTATATACCAAATTGAAACCTAACTATCATAATAAACCAAACTAAACAAACCCCTAAAACTAATTGAACACTAAAGCATATTGAACCAGAATCCTAAATAAAAATGAAAGTTTAACAAAAAAAAACCCTATTTCCTATACCAAATTATGTCTAAACACTATAAATAATGAAAAGAACCCTATTCTCAAATAAAACTTAACACTACACCTAACACTAAACTAAATTTAAGTGTAATCCTAAATCTCTTTGAACATAAAAGAAACTTGAAGTCAACACCTAACACTATGCCAAATTAAATGGTATACTTGAAACACCCCTACAATAAACCAAATTGAGGCCTAGCCCTAATACTAACACAAACCAAATTGAACTCTAGACCTAAACTAAATTAAAAGTATATCCTAAACAAACTTCTATAGTAATTATAATAGTAAATTAAATTAGTTTCAAGAAGAATATCGTCTCCTAAGAGAAGGAATGGGAGGGAAAGGTGGTTTGAACTATGAAGGTAGGATTTCATGATTGAACCAGGGGAGCTATGGAGGATAGGCTGCAGGTCTGGAGTTGGAAATGGGTGCGGTAGGGGGATCAAGGGAAGAAACATCCTTGAGTGAAGGTAAGACATCAAATTCCCCAGAAACTGCTCCGAAAGAAGGAAAGGACCAAGATGATAAGGATATTATAGCTTCACTGACCCACGAAGATGTGGGCCACCCTTTGTCTCCCCTGTTGGGCCAAACCAAGGAGACAGACTATGGTTAATTTTGTTTAGAAAGAGGTCATTTGGAAAATCTTCATTGTCGAAAGTCAACAATACTTCAGATTCATCTAAAGGTGAGTTTAGTATTTTTGTTCCTAATTTGGTTTTGCATAGCTCCATAGCGACCATGGAATTGGTGCTTGTTGGAAAATTCTCTTGTCCTAGACCAAATATTGATGTGGTGCGAAAATATGTGAGCCAAAAATGGTTCCTGAAAGGGCAAGTTGATATAGCTTATATGGAAAATAGGGCCCTATCCTTTTATTTTACTAATAAGGACTTAAAAAATCTCTTTGTGAAGGCCCATGGATGCTTGGTAAATCGACCTTAGCTCTAAGGAAGTGAGGACTGAATCTTGACTTGAATGGAGATTTTTTGGATTCTACCCCAGTGTGGCTGAAATTTCCAGGGCTCCCATTGGAATTTTGGAATAAGGGGGTGTTTAAGGGCACTGCCAGTTATTTGGGGGATCTTCTGGCCATTGACCCGACAATGACCTCTAAATCTAGGTTGGTTTTTTCCAGACTCTGCATAAATATTAGCCAATCCACTGATTTACCTTCTTTAATAGACATACTGTCCAAATAGGGGAAATGCCAACAACCTTTGGAATTTGAATCCTTTCCCTTTGTTTGTTTCACATGCAATAAATTTGGACACTGGGAAAAAAGATGTCCTTTGAGTAAGGGAAAAGAGAAGGATAATTGTGTTTCAAGAGGTAATGATGTAATCTCTTCTGATCTACATCATGTTGAAATTATTTTTTCTCCTCTCCAGATTATTACCAAGGCTATCGATTTGAAGGTTGATTTCAACCCCCTTCCCAATCATGGTTTGGATCTTGATGAAAAAAACCAGTTTTCAAAAGGAGATGATAGCAACCTTGTTTTGTGCATAGAATTTGGTTGCTTAGACATTAAATGCGGAAAACCAGAGGAGGGGCCTCTTTTCTCCTTTTCCCAAGATAACATATTTGATAGCCTTAATAAGTTGGATTCTCTCAATGCCAAAAGTATTATGGTGGACATCTCCTCTCTCCTAGATACTCCAGTGGCCTTCTATAGTAATGAATAAATTCCTTTTTTAAATCCTCAATTGGATGATGAGCGAGATATAAAGATAGTTAGCAACAAAATGAAGAATAGTAAAGGCGGTAGTGACATCCCTTTCACCCAGATTATTTTGCAAGGTATAAATACCAGGAGTAAGAAGTTGGATGTGGGGAGAAATTGATCTAGAGGAAGACCCAACAAGTAGAAAAGAAGATAAACTGATAGTTGATAAGATGGTAAGCAGAGAACCATCCTGAAGGTTTTCACTCCAAATAAAAGATGAAGATACTATCTTGGAATATAAGGGGATTGAATGCCTGTCACAAACATGATGTTCTTAAGAATGTGATTAGGAATCATAAACCAGATATTTTTTTGATCCAAGAAACCAAGATCTGCAAGGATAAAGTGGAGAAGATAAATCTCTTCAACAATTTTGGAGTTAAGTATTAGTAGCTTTGAAGGAGCCTCTGGGGGCACGACCATTTTTTTGGAATAAAAGTATTATTAGAGGTGAAGTTATTTTTGAGGATGATAATATGGTGACTATTCGCATGCATCATATCAGGGACAATTTTGAATGGGCCCTAACCAACATTTATGCTCCCAACTCTAATAATGGAAGAGCTAAATTCTGGTTGAAGATGGATGACTGAAGGGTTCACTTTCTAGAAGATAAATGGATGGTTATGGGGGATTTCAATACCCCTCTCAAAGATTCTAAAAAATTTGGTGGTTTGGGGCCTCGTCTGGACAATAGTTTTGATCTTATGCATTTTATTAATAGTCAAGCACTTTTTGATATTAAATTACAAGGTATCAACTATACTTGGACCAACCATAGAGTGGGGAAATATTGTATCCAAGTGAGACTTGATCAAGATTTGATCTCCCATGGTTGTTATAGTATCTCTGTTTGCTATCCTCTTTTTACAATTGGGTCTGATCATTTTCCAATTTCTTTTCTAGTTGAACCTATGTCTTGCCTAATAAATGTCCCTTTTTGGTTTGAAAAAATGTGGACCCTTCACCCAGACTTGGAAAAGAGTATCTTGGGTTGGTGGGGCTTTAAGGCTCATGGCACGAGGATGTTCATTTTTGCTAAGAAATTGAGAATCATCAAAGTCAATATTAAAATTTGGAAGACCACAATTTTTGGGGACATTTTTAAACAAAAAGAGACTGATAAATCCTTGCTGAATAAAATCTAGGACTCCATCCCACAATTTGGGTACTCTGCTGAAACCTTGAATCAAGAGAATGATGCTCTATCAAATTATCATAATTATATTTCTAAGGAAGAAGTCTATTGGAGATAGAGGTCTGATATTTCTTGGCTTATGGAGGGTGATAGAAATACTAAGTTTTTTCACATCACCACCTTAAAGCATATGACTACTAATAGAATCAGTCATATATAGAAGGGATTATTTATTTTGGAGGAGGAAGATATAAAATAGGAAGCTATGGACTAATTTTCTACTCTTCTCAGTACTAATCATAATCTGGTGGAATCTGAACAAGATAAGTTTCTTAGTGATATTCCAAGCATCATAATTGGGGATCAAAATATAATGTTGGGTGCTATTCCTTCCTCTAAGGAGATTAAGGAGGTAGTTTTCTCTTTTGAGGTTGACAAAGCTCCTAGTCCTAATGGTTTTCTGATGTTTTTCTTTCAAAAATTTTGGCACACTATGGAAATAGATGTTTCAAATGTTGTGAAAGAGTTTTATGGTTGTAGAAGATTATGGAAGGAAATCAATTCCACCTCATTAGACCTTATCCCCAAGAAGTTAGGTGTCGATACCTTTGACCAGTTCAGACCAATCAATTTCTGTAATTCTTCTTACAAGATCATTTCCAAAGTGTTAACTCTGAGGTTGTTCAAGATTCTTCCTTTTATCATTTCACCCCAGCAAAATGGTTTTGTCCCTGGAAGACAATTTTTGGATTCCATAATCTGGGTTAGTGAGAATATTCATTCTCTTTCTAAATCCAATAAGTAGGTATTTCTTTTAAAGTTGGATCTGGCTAAAGCGTATGTGTGAGTTGACTGGTTGTTCCCGAGGAAAGTTTTGGTAAAATTTGGGTTTGGTCCTAGAATCATCTAGATTATTCATCAACTTATTTATAATGCCTCCTTTGTTGTTCTGATTAATGTTCATTCTTCTTCTTTCTTTCACAATTCAAGGGGGATAAGAAAGTAAGATCCCATCTCTCCCATTTTATTTACTTTGATGGTGGAAAGTCTTGGGAGATTTGTCTAGCATATGATCAATAATGGGTCTCTTAAAGGGTTGCACGCATCGTCTGCCAAATTGGTGTGTTCACATGAGAAATTTGTGGATGATACAATAGCTATGGGTGAGGCTACTATTCATGAGGCTAGAACCATGAAGGGTGTTCTTAATTCCTATACTACTGCTACTGGACAACTCATCAATTGGCATAAGAGCTCTCTCTTTTTTGTTAATACCCCTGAGGAGAGACAAAGAAAAATTGTTGTCATTATGGATTGTAACATTGCTTCCATCCCTTCAGTTTACTTGAGTCTTCCCCTTGGGGATAAGCCTCTTGATTCCTTTTGGATGGGATAATTGAGAATTTATACAAAAAACTTGTTAAATAGAAAGGTCTTTTCTTATCCCAGGCGGGGAAAGTTACTTTGCTGAAATCTTGCTTACAAAATTTAATTATTTATGTGCTCAATCTCTTTAGAATTCCCTCAAAGTTTTATAGTAATATTGAAAGTATTCATAAGCGCTTTCTCTGGCCTGGATTTGAAGAGAAAAAAAAGGAATACCCTTGTTAGCTTGAGAGAAAGTGTATAAACCTAAGCAGCATGGTAATCTAGGGGTCAGATCCATTAAACATATGAATGATTCCCTTCTGGCTAAACAATTATGGAGAATGTACAGAGAGGAAAAATAATGGAGAAAAATATGGAAAAACAAATATTTCATTGATTAACCTCTTGACTAGTTCACTCAGGAGGATTGTTACATTAGAGGGTCTGAAATTTTGAATAGTATCATGAAAGCTTAAAAGGTAGCAGCTAAATGGAGCAATTGGAAGCATTGGAATGGTGGCAGAATCAATTTTTGGGAAGACTCCTGGATTTTTAAGAAGCCTCTTTGTATGGACATTGGATTGCAAAATTTAATGAGTAGATTTAAAGTTGTTTTTGGATCCAAGGTGGGAGATTACTGGAGAGGGAATCAATGGGTGAATATGAATAAAGATATCAATAAATCTACGTATTCCCAACAAATTATTGAAAATATGGAGGACACATTAATTTGGGGTTTGGAACCTTCTGGTATTTTCTTTGTCTCTTTGAGTTATAACATCCAACTCCAGCCTTCCAACGATTCTCCTTTTTGGGCAAAAGTGTGGAATAAATATCTTATTCCTGAAATTAAGATCTTCTTCTGATTGTTTATCCAGAATAGAACCCTCACTAGTGATAATCTTATGAAAATGGGATTTAACTATCCTAACCGATTAGCCTCTATTGTAGGGAGAGTGAATCATTCACCCATCTCCTTCTCAATTGTTCCTATTCTTTACAAATCTAGGAAGCTTTGTTACAAAGATGGAATGTCTATTGGGTTTTTCCTAATTCTATCCAGGGTTTTTTTCCAGCAATGGACTTTCCCTAGTCACAATAATAGAGTTAGCCTTGTGTGGAACATAGATATTCCCCACCTTATTTGAAATATATGGAAAGAGAAGAATAACATGATTTTCAAGGAAGTGCAAAGATCTCCTTTGGTTCTTGTGAATTCTATATTTAAAAGTATTTAGGAAAACTACCTTTGTGAAGATGCAAACACTTGAGTTCACAAGAAGGCATTTTGCATCCATTTACCTCCTACTATAAAAATTTATTCACTACTGAAGATGTTAACTAGTCCATTGAATAGGCAAGAGATAGTATCAAGGGAATCATCCCCCAAAAAATGTCAGATGAGGATGTTGATTTCCTTGGTAAGGACCCTACAGTTGAGGAGATAAATAATGTCATTCTCAACATGAGTAATGACAATCCCCCTGGGCCAAATAGGCTACCTATGGTATTTTCTAAAGAAAACATCTCATACATAGGAGAAGACTTATTGCAGTTGTATGAGGAGACCATTAAGAAGAAATCATTGGTCTCTGAGATCAACTCGGGGCTTATTAAACTCATCCAAAATGATGGGGATATAAATTTGATAAATAATTGGAGGCCTATTACCCTACTTAATGTCTCCTATAAAATCGTGCCTAAATTGTTGGCCTTAAGGATTGAAGACATATTGCCAAAAATTATCACCTCTTCCCAAATAGGATTTGTTAAGGGAAGATACATCTTAGAAAATATGATAACCTGTTTGGAAGCCTTGGATTGGGATAACACTTCAAGCCAACAAGTTTGCATGCTGCTAATAGACTACGAGAAAGCCTATGACATAATTGAATGGAAATTCATCAACATGATACTTGATAGTCTGGGATTTCCACCTACCCTCTCTGACATGGTGTCTACACTCATGAATGGGGAAATAGCTACATTAGAAATTAATGGGGCCAGATCTGAATAATTTGAGCTTACTAGATCTCAATTGAATCCATTAAGTTTCCACAATCCATGTAGTAATATTGTTTGAGTTATTTTGGATAAGTTGTGTCAGTTTTTTGAATCAACATTTTAGATCGAACTCCATGATCCATCATCAGGAAATTGAGCAAGAGAGGAGAAGAGAGATGAATGAAATAAAATATAGAAAAAGACACTAAATAGTTACTAGATCTATTAGACAGGGTTTCCCTCTTGATCCAACTCTCTTTTCTATTGTTGTTGACTCCTTGCACTACTTCTTGAGAGATGACACCCTCTTTCACAAAGTTAGAGGCAGTATCATTCCTAAAAATAAAGATTTATCCAATATCTAATTTACAAATGACACAACCATTATCTTTGACTTGAAGGAGAAGAATATGTGCAACCTTGTGAGCAAAATGGACCTATTTTGTGTTGCCTCAGTTAGCAAGGTCTCTTTCATGGCCAAATCAATCTTGCTAAGTTGGGAGGAAGGGCCACCAACATATTGTAGAAATTTTTTTATTTCTTTTGGGGACCCAATCACTTGGTTATATAATTAGGGATCGTCTTTGCAGTCAACCTTAATCTGAAAGATATGTAGGAGTGGGTTAAAGGAAATTTTGAGAAAAAAATGAACAAGTGGAATAATCAATTCCTTTCAATGGCTGGAAAGTTTCAAGTATGTCAAAATACCCTCTCCTCCTATTGTATTTACTATTCCCCAGTGTGGTTGTTCAATTAGAGGAAAATCAATTACATCCAAAAAATCATTAGAGACTTCCTTTGGTCAGATGAGAAAAGTAACAAAAAGGGACATGGTTTTGAATGGGAATAGTGCACCAGGAGTAATGAGCTTAGAGGTTTGGATCTTAAGGATATGATGATTTAAGGAATTTCCCTTGCAATCAAGTGGATTACCAAGGCTACCCAAGGAGGGGAGCCTTAGAAAGTCCTTATAGAAAATAAAATTAGTAGAGCCATACCAATCCAAGAAAAACTTGGAAATGGATCCACTTGAATGAACTCCTTGTAGTAAATTTTGATCTAAGAGTTGAGGGGTGCAATATGTTCAAATCCATTTGGAATCTAGCTAGAACTATGTGAGGAGTCAGCTTTGTGGGAACAACATGTTTGATCACAACACTGAGATCTATGGTGAGAGATCAGTGTGGTGGAACCTTTCTCATGGTAACAAACCTCTTTCACTTATCTAAGGATGCTCTGCAAAAATATGGGCCTCTAAAGGGATCAAGTGTTTTTAAGATATCATACTCGAGAGTCATCTCATCAACTAGAATGATTTGGTTAATAGGTATGATATTTCCCATACATAGTGGAGAACATACACTTCATTAAAAGAAGCATGTGTTTACCTTAACCTACCCAAATCATGTGGAGAACCTGTTGATAGAGTTGCTAGTTTTAAGTGGCCAAATGGTACCCCTCTTCCATTGGTCAAGTATAAGTATGTTTACAAACTCCTCACCCACAAGCTTGACACCATTGAATACCTCAATACAAAATGGAGCCTAAACTATGACCAGCTTACTTGTAAAAAATATATTTTAAACGTCAGGCACCATCCCATTGAACCCACAATTCCATTCTTCCTATGGTGTCTCCTCCTTCATAGATTACCTCTTAATAAACCCAATATCTGCTTTGTATATAAATGTTGTAAATCATTATTCCATGTCTTCTTTGATCATTTTTTTTTCAAGAATAATTCGGGTACCTTTGGTATGGTATTTAATAGAAACTTAAATATATCTCATGTAATTTTTGGAACAATCTTGAGTACTGATAAATACAACCATTCTTTTTGGTCTATTTTTTTTGTTCTTTTGTTATGGAATATCTAGAAGCTTAGAATCGATGATCCATTCAGTGGTAAGACTAGGTAGCTTACCGAGTCTCTATGGAGACTCATTTAATCTAACATTTCATTGTAGGTCACAGTGATTCTTAAAATGAAGGAGCATAAGTTTCTCAACCTCCTCAAGGATGAAATCGTAGAGATCAAAAGAAAGGAGGTGGCATACTGATATACTACAGTCAAGGCATCCATCGAGAAAGATGACTTTGATATTACCTTGAAAGAGTTCATAAAGTAGCTGGGAGAGGAAAAGAAGGAAAAGGACAAAGAGAAATAAGGAAGAGACGAAGAATCAACCTAGACGTGTGCAAGGACCCTCTAATGTTCTTTCTATAGAAAACGCTAACATGCCTACTGTTGATTCCATGAGTGCTTTTGTTACAACTTCCTCTCATGATCATATTATTATAGGTGCACTTGAGACTATTGACCAAGGATGGTTTTTCTAGTTTTGATTGTTTTATTTGATGCACTATTATTTTGATCATATCCTATGTATTTTTTTTATCTAAACTATGTACATTTGTAAGTTGTTCATAGCGCATGTACTTCATTAGTCTTGTACTTGCAATAATAAGTTACTGAACTCTGATAATACTCAGTATTTATTGAATCTTTATCAATTATAATCAAAAGGACAAAATTTATACATTGATCATTAACCCTAAAACTAAACTAAATTTAACCCAAGTTATATACCAACTTGAACCATAACCATAACCCTAAACCAAAGTGAACCATAAACTTAAAACTAACTGAACAATAAAGAATAACGATCCATAACCCTAAACTAAAATAAACATTTAACCAAACCAAACCAAACCCTATTCTTGAACAAAATTATGTTATAACTCTATAAATAATCCAAAATGAACCCCATTTGTAAACATAAATTTAACCCTACACCTAAGACTAAACTAAATTGAATTGTAACCCTAAACTTGATTGAACATAAAACCAACTTGAAACCTACACATAGCACTATCCCAAATTGAATTGTAACCTTAAACCAAACAGAATCATAACTCCAATAATAAACCAAATTGAACCCTAACACTAATTAAAAATTAAACCAACTTGAACCCTAAATATACTAACAATAACTAAATTGAACCCTGAACCTAAATAAAATTAAAAGAAGACCCTAAACCAATTTGAACCTTAATTATATCACTAACTAAAATCAAACTCTAACCCTAGAACTAAGCCTAACCCTATATCAACTTCAACCCTTACTATAAGATTAAATCAAGTTGACACTACGACTAAACCAATGTACAAATTAATATTTAATTTTTTAATCAAGATTGTTTAATTTATTAAATAAAATTATATATTTAGTTTCTTAGGAGTTGTCACTGCAAATGTTGTTTGTATGTCACTCCTCCACTTACCATTTATTTTAGAAGCTACTGCATGTGAATATATTTCAATTACAAGTTTATTTGAAATTTACCTTTATTTTAAACTAGAACTTAAATGATTTGCATGTCA
>MU223374.1:433700-489937 GCA_018584345.1 Thuja plicata | reverse complement strand
GGTACCTAAACTTAAAATAGTAAGGTTCACTAAAACTTTAATAACTTTTTTGATTTTAGGTTTTTGAAAAAATGAATTATATGAGACCAATCTACATAGAATTTTATTCAAAATAAAAAAAAAAATTCCCAAAAAGTGAAATTTTCATCAAATTATGTTGGTCGTACACGAGAAGTTTTGAAAATGTACTTTATAGTCAATTAAAAATTAATAAAAAAAACATTCAATTAAAAAAAAAAAAAAAAAATGTTCTGACCAATCTTTGCTGTGTTAGGTACCTTCCCCCAAAAGGATTTATAAAAATTCATTTATTTACTTCAAAATAGGGTGGTCGTACACATGCGGGTTATGGTCCTGAAACAAACATTTTGAAAAAGAGATTTTTAAACATGCCTACTAAATATATTTTCTACCATGTGGGTATTCAAATAAATTACATATTTGAAAAATAGACTCTGAGCACTACATTTGCTATTAGTGGATTTTTTTGAGATTCAATCTCTAAGTGCCTCAAATTTTGACATTAATTGACAGAAAATTTGAAAAACAAGAAAAACACTTCCACTTTTTGCCCAAAAAGTGGACTCAACTTCTTGCTGGCACCCTAATATCCTACAGTATTTTAGCAATCTCAAACAAAACATCTACAACTTGGACAAGGTATTCTAGTGACAAATTATCTCAAGTTTGTATGATTCATTGGATTTGGTATGCAAGATTTTGGTAGATAGGGGTACATATAATTCTTGTTAATGTGAAGGGGCTCTTGAATCTATAGTTCAACTTACAAAGTTATCACACTTTTAATCTACTATATTATGATATTTAACAAATAACCTTTTTTAATTAAAATCTTATAATAAAATCCAAAATAAAATTTCATTGATTTTTTAATATATTAATAAAATTAAACTATTAAACTAATAATTTTATAAATTTTAAATAATTGAATATATAATATACAATTATATAACAAAATTAAAATTAAATGACTACATAAATTCAATCTCTACTTTTCAACTTAAACTAAAAATTGAATATTTCAACACAATTACATCAATACAGATACAAAACCAAAGTTATTCTTTTCTACGTATACACTAAGACAAACCTTAAAATTAAATTAGACTGGTAGACAATGCATATGGATCACTTTGTAAATATGTAATAACATATCCACATTTATTTTAGCACCTTCCATAATAGCTCTCAACCGAAAGAAATACAAGATTTAGTTTAATGGGCACTTTGAAGTGTTCATTCGATTGCCTGTCTCTATAAAATAGGCATTCATCCTTACAACCATAATAGGCGATTGGAGCACAGTTACATATTTTCCAACAGCCGTTGCGTTGAAATTTTCTGAAGTCCTTTCAAAAAATCCATTTACCATACATCCTGCAATCATGGGATTCGTGAGAAAACATTTCCTTAAGGCATTCTGTCAAACAGTTTATGGGCATGGTCTATGTTTCCACATTTTGGATATCAAAAATTTCCCTTCAGTTTGCAACAATATCCCAATGCGAGACCACCTCTTTATTTTACTCTTATCAAACTTCTGCAGTGCGGCAGGCCCGATTTGAATTTGATTTTCCTTTTGAGCGGGAATTGATTAACTCACTACTAACTCTTGCGGTCTATGTGACTGCTTGTTACGGTTTACAAGATCACTTGGAAAATAGAAACAATAGTTGACAAAATCAATGGACGGAGTGGGTCCCATACCAGTCGCCTAAGCGTTGTCAACAATTAGTGTGTGATGGTTAAGCCCGGCCCAATGAAACTGCCTGCGCATGAGAGGACGGGAAGAAAACAAAAGGACGACAAAAATCAATCTACGGTTGAAATGGTTTTAATGGTAGTCATACTATCTCCAGCACCTGCAACCGTCAGATGCATAAAAGAGGTTGGGGCTTTCCAAAATGGAAACGCCTACAGTGTAATAACCTGATTTGCTCTAAATCTCAACATGTGGTGTAGTAAGTATCTTACAAATTTGCTGTGAGATTTGACTTGATCTATCATCTATTTTTTACAAATAAATTAGTAATTTTTTTACTTTTGAAATAGGTGTATTATGTTATAACATACATATTGACAATGAAATAGGAGATAAAACTCTTCTATCTTTTTTAATGGTTTCTCTATACTATTTTAAATTTGTCCTGATTTTTCCTGAAATTGCACATTTTTAAGAAAACATGTTGATTTAAGCCTTGAGAGGTCCCATTTGAAGGAGTAAATTCAAAATGGCTAGATAAAAGCCTCTTGGATCAAAATCCCTTTGGTATAATCCCTCTACTCCTCACTCACACCTATAATCGAGTATCCTTTGAACCTATCAAAATGCTAACAAAAAATCACTTTGACATTAACTTTTTGTTGGATAAAATAAATTCATTTGAAAAACCCAAATATAGGATGATAGTACTCCAAGAAAGCTTTCCAATTATTATGATTTATATATATATATTGAGTTTATTAAGACTTTTCTTTTTAAGTTTTACTAAACATAGGTTGTCTGACCATTTAGCGACTTCTCTGTTCGATGCTTCTGGAAAAATAGTAAATTAGGGGGAAAAAATTATGAAAAATATGTAGGAAATAGGTTTTTATGTTAGCTTTCTATCAAAGAAAGAATAAATCAATTTCGATAAATAGAGATAGAGTTAGAGTGATCAAAGTGAACCTATGTCCAAATTATAATTAATGTCACTTCATAACTCAATAAACTATTAAATATTCAACCAAATTGAATGAAACCAAATGTATTCCCTAGATATTTGTGTTACAAAACTAAATTCAAAATAATTACGTTCTTATCAGTTTTATAAAAAAAGTTATGTTGATCAAAGTGAGTGTCACTCCTGAAAAATCCTGATTTTTCACAAAAATAATTTTTGAAGGAGAAGGAAAAATGGATACAAATAAATTCCATTTTAAAAATATATATATATATTTATAAACTAGAAACAAAATGATAAAAGTCACTAGTTTACATCATCTTCAAATTCTTAATGGTTTAATGACAATCGATGTTCGAAAGCGAAGTTTTTTTTCAGAATGTTCATTTCAGTGTCAAAGTTGGCCAAAAAGTGGGACACAGTTTTAGAGGAACTCGATAGTGGAACCTGACGAGCAGGACAAAGTGCAAACCAAGAGAATAGTCAAAGTGGAACCTGAGAGATAGTTCAAGCAAGGAACACTAAGAGACAGTCTAACTGACTTCATAACATAACCGACTGACAAATACCAAAAGTCAGTTGAAGCCCGCAAAAAGTGGATCTGACTTCCATGTCAAATAAAATAGTCTTATTCTATTTATAGAGTCTTGATTTGTTTTAAAACCATTTCTTTAGGGACAAGAAACATTATTGTAAGTGCTTTAATCAGTCCAACTAATTTAAAACACATAGACTAGGAGATCATGGTCAAGTTGTAAACTTGTGATCTTATAGTTAATATTGTTTAACGTGAAACTTGATTAGGTCAATATATCTTATAAATAGATGTTGTAATCATTCATTATGTATGATGTGAGGATGGCTGAGAGGATGAATGAAGCCTACGAGCACATCTATGGATCAGACTGAAATTTTCAAGAACCAGAACAACAGAAGGTGAATTTGGTTGTTAAGAACCAAGAACAGAGGCTACCGAGCAACAGAGGTATTATTCAATCACATTAGGTGATACACTTATAAATGTAATCTTAAATGGATATGTAATCAGAAATAGGAGATTGCATACACCGGGTCAAAGTGTAATTTGCTTACATTCTAACAAGTGAAGCAAAGTGTAAAAATCCTTTCAAGGAAGGTGGATTTAACCATCCAGTTGTAAATCTCTTTTAACCGAGTGCACACTAAACAGTGTTGCTAAATCTCTTAACAAAGTAGACTTTAACAGGTCTCCAAAGATACTCCTAACAGGGTAGATCATCAGAAGTGATCAAATTGTAAGCCTTAACCGACCCCTTCCAATCTGCAGATAGTGAAGAACTTGTGGGTGCCATCCCCACCGCAGTTTTTACTTCCTAACAGAATTTTTCTGCATTATCATATCTTGTGTTATGTGTCAATTACTTTCATGAATGTTTCTATGAATATTCACATGTTTGATTAAGTTTATGAATTGATATATCATACATCAAGATATATAGCATAGAATATATGGTTGGATAAATAATTGATTATCTAAATGATAAAGTTTAAAAGATACAAAAGGTTTAGAGTTACTGATTCACTCCTTCCCTCTCAGTACACACTTCCCATTAATTCCAACATTTCATGACCCATTAAAGAAAACTATATAAAAAAGTGAATCCTTAAGAACCTGGCTATAAGTAACCCAAAGAAATTGATTCGGGTGTCATATTTTGAGCACCAACCTGTCAAATTAAAATTAAATGAGATCCACTATACTCAAAATTTTGACGCGTCTGAAGGGTTTTTTTAAACGAACAAGAAAAGGTTCATGAGCAGTAATATATGGAATCCATAAAGCTCTCCAAATTGAAACAAAAACTAAATTGAAGAAACAATTAAGCATACATGAATAACTTTGTTGATTTGGAATTTTTTGGCCCACGTAAGAGGGATAAAATCCTTGGGATGATTCTTTGTTTGAATAAAATTTCATAAATATTTTATTTTTATAAATGAACATTAAACCAAAATGAAACCCTAGGTAGAAGAATCCAAGATATGAGCATACTTGGAAATTACTCTATATTCCTTTTGAATTGTTTTGAGATATTGTTTGTTGCAATTTGTGCATATATATCTCACATAAGATATGGAGATAAGGTCCCAAGAAAACATAGATAAGGACAGAGTCCAAAGAAAAAATAGTTAAAAAGATGAGTCAAAATAAAAAAGATAAGATAAGAGGATAGATCCACAAAGATTTGATTAAAAAAATGTCATTCAGGGAGATTGACAAGCTTAAAAAATCATTTATGGAAGCAAAGCTCTGACATAAAGCCTATCAGTTTAATAATAATATTTTTATTTTTAATATTTCATTATATTTGATTTTATTTTACTTCTTATTTTGATTATATTTAATGTAATTTTACTTCTTATTTTGGTTATGTTTTAAGAAAATGATTACTATGTAAATCTATTTGAACATTAAGTATTGTATAGTTTAAATAAAATTAAACAAACACTTGAGCCTAAAAATACATAGTTTTATTTTTAAATTAATATTATATTATATATCTAAATATTAAATCATTAAAAATTAAAATATACTATCTTCCCAAACTATATTTTTTGATTAATTGTACTTATATTTTTAATTTAATTTATATGGTTAGGCATTTACATCAAAAATATAATATAATCATATTATAATTTATTCTATAATATATTTAATATTTGCACTGCAATATATAAAATATATGAAAACATTAAATATTAAAATTAAATAATAGTCTTTAAAACAATAAAAGATTTAGAATAAATTTAAATAATTAGACCTTAAATAAAGAATAACCCTTACCTAACCTTAAGGTTGCAATTATGAACATAAACTTAACCCTCAATAATATTATATTATATTGCACTAATATTATTATATTACTTTATAATAAAATTAGATAATCTTAAATCAAACCTCATCCATAAATGATATTATACTAATTATTATTATATTATAGAAATTATAGATTGATTTTTAAAGACATGTTATATGTTTTTTTCTAAATTGAATGGCAATTTTAGGTTTTAGTAGTGTAGACACTAAAAATCTTATCAATTTAAGGAAATAAATCATAAAAAAAATGAAAAAAGATTAAATATTTCTTCAATTTCTTTTAAAGTAAACAAATAAATAAATAAAATATTACGTGATATCAACTGAATATTTATAGCATCCTTTTTGGAAGGGTTGACAATTTTTCGATCAAAAAAATGAATTTTACGGGACTCCACATATAGCCTATCAACTAATTAGATTGAGATTTAATTTGAATTTTTTGGTTTGTGATTTTTTTTCAGTAATATTTTTGAAAGTGTATTGAGTTTAGCAATAATGTGTTAGCCTTATGTCAAGACATGACTTTATGATAGTCTTTCTTTCATTTAGTATCAGGGTTGGGCACAAAGCTTGTCACAATCTTCATTGTATGTGTGCAAATCAGCTAATTAGATTGAGATTTAATTTGATTTTTTATTGGGCGTAAAGCTTGTCACAATCTTCATTGTATGTGTGCAAATTAACTAATTAGATTTACATTTAAATTGAATTTTTTGGTTTGTGATTTTAAATTTTTTGGTTTGTGATTTTTTTCAGTAATATTTTTTAAAGTGTGTTGAGTTTAGCAATAATGTGTTAGCCTTATGTCAAGACACGACTTTATGATAGTCTTTCTTTCATTTAGTATCAGAAATGGGCACAAAGCTTGTCACAATCTTCATTGTACGTGTACAAAATATCATTGGCAAATTAAAGAGTAATCTTATGTAATATTTGCTTCTTTCTATCATTAAGGTCGCAATACATTGTATTTTTCCTTTGATGGATGGGAAAATGTTAGTCTTTAAAATAATTAATCTAAATAAAAATTAAGAATATGTATGTATGTTTTAAATATCACTATCAACGATCTATATTTAAAAAACTACGAAGTGGTCTTATTTTTTAAAAAAATATGCTAGATAAAAACATGTCACTCCTTAAAGTATTATAAAGTATAAGAAATAATTTATAAACAATTTTTTTGATAAATAGGTGTCTAAAATATCATTTATAAAATAATATTTCACATATTCACAAAAAAGTGGGTGGATATAAAACCACACCCTTATAGTTTATATGAAGTATTTTTAAAAATAATTTAAGATATACTTAAATTTAAACACAAAATCTAAAAATTACTCATTCACATCATTACCAAATTATTAATGGCTTGCTTGTAACAAAAAGTGAAAAATAGTTTAAAATGCTAATTTGAGTGTCCCACTAAAATTGAAAAGTGTGATGTGCCTTTATACTTCCACCCACATAAAAATAAGACCAAGAAAATACATGAAAATTCAAGTCAAAAGAACTTTCATCATTTGTAGACCAAATATAGTTGTCCACAATCAGAATTCCAAATCAGGAGATTACTAATCATTGTCATTTAAGTCTTGCAGCCTACTTTATATGATTTTGATGACATGGTTTCGAATCAACAATGAATTCCCTTTTCACTATAAAATTTCTACTCCTTTTGTATATGTTCACTATGTCAATTTTATTTTTTTAAACAATAGCTTGAATGATCTACAATATGTTTATTTTCATGTCACATTCTACACAAGTCTAGTTTCATAGTTCCACTCATGGGTTTGTAGCTCTCGATATTAAAGATATGATAATAGGTATGTTCATGTAGTATTTTTTTGTTCAATCATAGTTTATATTCTTATAATCTAAGTGCTCTTTAAAATTTGTTATATGAAAGTCTAAAATTAATGGTAAGAAACATTTATGAATATATTTATACTAAGTGAAAGTGTAAAAAATATCATCATCAAGTCGCTTATTTATTTTAGCTATATTTGGTGAGAATCAAGAGTTTAAAATAGATTATAAGACCCAAAGGAAAGTCTAAAACTAAATGAAATAAGACATGTGAAGTTTAACAAGGCAATCTAAGCCTAGTCTTGACACTTACCCTTGAGGTATTGTCTTCCTCACTTAAAACCTAAATAAATTATACTCACAATAGATCTAACTCTATCAAACTTACCAAGTACACATGCAAACACTTCATTAGCACATATATTATATCATATGACACATTCATAGAACTATATCTCCTTTGACCAACATGTTGAAACATAATAGATTTTCATTTATTTTAATTAAGACTAGTATTGTCATACTAATTTACATTGATTTCTAGGTCCATTTGCAACCATTCTATCAAATAGAAACATGAACGAGTTACTTAAAAATCTATTCATATTGTGATATTGCTATCATGATTCAATGGTGTAATTTTTGAGTCAAACTCATTCACCCATGTTTCATGAGTAGTGATTCACAAGAATCCATTTCTTATGAGAAAAAATGGAACACTTAGCACTCATTGCTTCTAGGTGATGGTCATTGAGGTGAAGCATTGGGCCTTCCCAGGAGGTCACCCATCCTAGTATGGCTCCAACTCAAGCACACTTAACTAGGAAGTTTTCTCCAAGGTTAAGCCCACATAGTTTGCAACCCCATTTGCAAAACCTTCAGCAAGTTTTGTGTCTTATGAATCATTCATTATAGATTCTATTTAGCTTATCAATTGATAAGAAGGACATATTTTCCACAACAAGTGAAATTGTGATATTGCTATTAGGATTCAACTATGTAAATTTTGAGTGAAATTCAATGGCTTATGTTTCATGAATAGTGGTTCACAAGAACTCATATCTCATGAGAATGAATGGAACACTTAGAACTCATTGCATCTAGATGATGCTCATAGAGGTGAAGCATTGGGCCTTCCCAGGAGGTCACCCATCTCAACACACTTAACCATGGAGTTTCCTCCAAGATTAAGCTTTCTTAGCATGCAACCCCATTTGTAAAACCTTCAGAAGTGTTGTGCCTGTTGGGAATAATGGGAAATATGTACTGAGAGGGGAAGGGTGAATCAGTACCTCTAAAACTTTTCTCTTTTATTCTTTAACCTTTATGTAATCAATTGTTCATCCAATCATTTCTTCTATACTATATTTTTGTAAGACATATCAATTCTTTAACTTAATCAAACATGTAAACATTCATAGAAACATTCATGAAATTAATTGACTCATAACACATGATATGATATCACAGAAAACCTCTATAAGAAGGTAAAAATTGTGGTGGGGATGGCACCCACAAAATCTTCACTATCTGCAGATTGGAAGGGGTCAGTTAAGGCTTACAATTTTGATCACTTCTAATGATCTACCCTGTTAGGAGTATCAAGTGGAGACCTGTTAAAGTCTACTTTGTTAAGAGCTTTAGCAACACTGTTTAGTGTGCACTCGGTTAAGAGATTTATAATAGGATTGTTAAATCCACCTTCCTTGAAAGGATATTTACTTTTGCTTCAATTGTTAGAATGTAAGAAAATTGCTCTTTGACCTAATTGTATGCAATATACTATTGTTGATTACAGATCCATTCAAGATTACATGTATATGTGTATCACCTATTGTGATTGAATAATACCTCTGTTGCTCGGTAGCCTCTGTTTTTGGTTCTTGATAACCAATTTCATCTTTTGTTGTTTTGGTTCTTGAAACTCTTAGTATAATCCATAGATGTGATCATTGGCTACATTCATCCTCTCCTCATGCATTTAGAATGATTACAACATCTATTTATAAGATAGATTGACCTAATTAAGTTTCACGTAAAACAAACTTAACTCTATGATCACAGGTTTACAACTTTACCTTGATCTCCTAGTCTGCATGTTTTCAACTAGTTAGACTGATTAAAACAATTACAATAATATTGCTTGTCCCTTAAGTAATGGTTTTTAAAAAAACAAAATTCTATAAATAGAATATGAATTTTTTATCTGACGTGGAAGTCAAATCCATTTTTTCCCGGATGTAACTGACTTTTGGTGTTTGATGCTCGGTTTGCTCTGAAATCAATTTTACTATCTTTCAGGTTGCACTGTTTTGTTCTTTCAGTTTGCACTTTGCATGTTCTCTCGGTTTGCACTGTATCTTCTCGTCAATTTCCTCTGTCAGATTCCTCCTGTCAGGTTCCACTTTATCTATCAATTTTCTCTTAAACTTAACACATTCAATGACCTCTAATATCTATACTTTCGGTGATCTCTAAAAGTATGTCTTTCGGTGTAGGTTTACCAAAGGTTCAAAAACTATTTTCCTTTTGTATACTAATGGAAAAATAATGTCTTCAATCTCCCCCTTTGACATTAGTAACAAAAACTTATATGTGCATGATTACTAAAGTGTTTAGTATGTACACCATGTATATATCCTGTCATTATATGACTCCCCCTAGTTGTATGCATTATAGTATATATGTACATGTATACGTATACTTGACTTTCTTTATTTCTCCTTTTCACCTTATGATATATGAACATAGCATTTCCCCCTTTTTTGATATTAAGGACAAAGACGTACAACTTACAAGTTGTCAAAGTTTTGGCAAAAATGCGTAACTTACAAATTGTCTAGAATATGGGAATGAGAGTTTGAACTTTCTTCCATCATTTTTTCCCATTTCTCTTTAAGGTGTTCTAGAGCCATGTGCTCTAATGCAATTCTGGCATGCATATCATAAATGATGTCTAGGATAGACATTTCTGGGGTGGCAATCAATGTTCTTGCCAGTGTCATGTGTTGTTGCAGTAACGTGAGATTGGGTAGAATTAGAGCTTGGAGCTTGGTTACCTCATCGCTAAACTTTGATTCTGCATTTTGAATATCTTGTCTGAGATTTCTTTCTTTCTTTAGCTGTTCATAGTGCAATTTGATTGCATCTTCATTGTTAGTGAGACCTTGTGCACTTTCTTGTAGATCATTATCGATTTGTGCTATCTTCTCACTATACTCCTTAGTGAGTTGATCTAAAGTGCATAGCTTTTGGATTAAGGTTATAGCTTCTGAAATAATGGGGTCTAATGTACTTACAAGTTCAATTAGCTTCACCTTGTTCTCTGCCACTTCTTGGCTGATTTTCTCTGCTAGTTTGAATTTAAATTTATGTTTTGCACGTTCTTTAATTGACTTTTCAGCATCGACATTCTAAGATGTGATAGCTTCTATGAGAATGGTCAATTAATCAATTATAGGATTATCTTGATCAATGTTAGTGTCAGGTACTATTTTTTTTAGTATGTCTTTTGTAGTTTTGGTACCTTTGTTTCTTTTGTTGCCCTCCTAAGCTTATGTTGGATAGCTTTTCTCTCACAAAGTCTTGCATACTTTGTTAGTTCAGTTGGATCCAATGTTCTAGGATTGCATACTGGAATCGCAATTATTTCACCCAAAGTAACTGGATTTTTGTTCTTTTTCTTCTTCTTCTTTGAGATTTATGTTGATGTAGATTTGTGAACTACTTGTCTTCTCTGAAGTTCTCGGTGAAGGCTTGGTAGATGAATTTTATTTTTACTTATGCTTGGTGTCAACTTGTTAGTTAGGTGAAGACGTATCCTCATTAACCTTAGGTTCATCTGCAGATTGGTCTTATGTATTTTGTGGTATATCATTTTTCTTTTCTTCTTCACTTTTCTCATTCTTCTCTCCATCTTTTGTATGTTTCTCTTCTTCACTTTTCTGATTAGTAGATTTTTCTTGTTGTACATCTATAGTATCTTTTGGTTCTTCAGATGTGTCTTTTTATTCTTCTGATACATCCTTTTGTTCTGTATCATCCTTGTCTTCAGGTATGCTATCATCTTTGATTGGTGTTTTCTCCTTTTCCTGGAGTATATTGATGGCTTCCATCAATATTGGCATGTTGCTCAGTATGTTCACTTGTGCAGTATCAAATGTAGTGTCATGTTCCTCAGTCTAGTCCTTGGCAACAATGACATCTTCATATTTTTGAATTTCATCTACAGGGTCATCGGTGATGTCAATGATTGTATTGTCCACAATGTTGTCCACAGTGGTGTCTGACCATGTCTCATCTGCAACATCCATATCCTTGTTGCATGTGGTGTCCATTTCCTCTTTGTCCAATTCTACATCTGTGATGATAATTGGTTCGGTGCTCTCAGTAGCCTGATCATCCTTGTTTGGTTCATTTGTTAGAAGTTTTCTCTTGGGGCTTGCCTCCTTAGTAGTTCTATTGAGTATCTTACTCCAAATTTTGTTGTTGTCCTTCTCTAGGTCTATTAGCTTGCCCTCTAGTATCTTGTAAGCTCTCATATTGGGTGAGAAATCTTGTGCATGTTTCTCCATCATCTCCTTGATTTCTTCCATTTTGGATTCAAGAGGCATAAGAGAAACAAGGACTCTTTCCCTTACCTCTTTCTCATTCTTCAATGCATAAGTCCATCTAGAAGATAGTCTGTCATATAGTGCATTGGGTATTTTGTCATAAAATTGTATTGGTACATATTTAAATGTACTCGTCATTTTGATAATTTCTCTTCAATCTTGTTCTAGTCCAAGGGATCCAAAGTTAATCATCTTCTGACTTTGGACTCAGTAATTGATCTTGATTTGATCATTAGTGCACATCTCATCAATGGTTTTAGGGATCTTACTCTTCTCATGTTGAACAACTTCATCATGTTCGGTGTCTTCAATGTCCTCCTTGGTTCTAATGAGTTTTCTTCTTTTTGTTGGCCCTCTTTTTTGTGTTGGAGGTTACCTCTTGTAGGTCCTTACTTGACCTTTCTCCAATGGTGAAGGACTTGTGTCCTTAGCTGTTTGACTTCTTGTCCTTGTAGCAGTTGTGGTTCTAGGCTTCTTGGTTGGTGTGGGCAATGGAGTATCTGACTCTGTAGACTCAAAGTCACTTTCCTGCTCAGCTACACCGACAGGTGACTGTCCCTCATTTTATTCTATTTGTTCAGTTTCTTCCTTTGTAACTGACAGCCTTTTCTTTAAGTTCTTTACCATTTTATCCTTCTTCCTATCTATATGTTTCACAACCAAGCCAGTTTTGATTCTATTTTTGGCTTCTTCATAGGTGCCTAACTTGGGTTATGTTTTATCTAAGGGCTCATTTATCAATGCATCAATTGCATTGGATGCTTGATCTATGTTCACTTCATAGTTAAGTGGTTGTAGCCATGTTGTTCTTGGTACAATAGGTTTGATATATGTGAAGTCTATGTCTACCATGAAACATATATCATTCTTGAATTTCTCAATTAATTTCTCAGGGATCCTTACTCTTTTCTGCATTATCTCCTTTAATCCAGCAAAATACTCATCCATAGCTGACTCAAAATTGTCTCCCAGTGATTTTATAAACTCATTGATCTGTATGGTGACTGGTCTATTTGTATCCCATTTTACATCTCCTATTGATGGAAAGGATTCTTGGAAGTAAAAGAAAATTCACATGATAATTGAACCAAACTTACATGAGTTTGATTTTGCATTCCTGATTTTCTTTAGGTTCTCTTCTATTTGCTTGAGTAGAAGTTCTGATAGATCCAGTTGAGTTCCTTTCTTCAAAATCTTATAAGCTATATCCACTGCTCTGGATTCTATGTTGTTCATCCTGCTAGCTTGAAAGAACTTGTATCCTAAGACACATGCTCCAAATTCCATTTCCTCATCGGTGATGGTGGATACTCTTAGTCCTCTTCCATCCCATGTAGCTCATGTATTCTTCTCAATTTCAGCCTTGGGTAGGTGCTTCAATGCCTTTACCTTTTTGGTTATTGGGTAACCGGTGACTGCATGAATAACATCTTAGTTTATTGGTTTAGGCTCATCCAGCCATAGCTTATAATTGTGGATCCTACTCAATACTAACCGAATCCACTCGGTCTTGAACACTTTTGGGAACAATAGGGAATTTGTGAGCCCTTTCACTTCGATGTGATTGTGCTCATCGTTAATAGTTCCATCATCTTTACATAGCTTCTTGAAATCTTTTTCAACCTCCAGGTCGCCAATTTTTGTAATCTTGCAGTGTATGTATGCTTGCATGTCTTCGACGAGCAAAACCCTAGTTGGTATTCATGAGAATGCTCCAGTATTGTCAGGTTGTGATGAAACCTCTAGGCATATCTTGTAATGTGATTCCACACAGGTAGAATTCTTGACAAGATTGACCTTGTCCTTCTTGATGCTCTTCAACTTAGCGGTTCTTGATGTCATGGCCATTGTTTCAAATATTTAGGGCTTTCTGTAAAAGATGATCAGAGTTCTCGGTTATGCTTTGTACTTATTTAAACCTCTATTGTTGTAACTGATCTGCTTGGAGTGCTTAGTAACAAGTTGGAGTCACTCTACAATGTTGTCACATCTGGCTCTGTTTTTACTCTGGTAACTTCGCTCAAAATCGCAGGTGAGAAATGAAACTCATCTGTCGTTTATTTATAGACTTTTCCCTAGGTTAGGTCATTAATGCTGAACCACTCCTCAGTGTGTGAAGATGGATTCATCGGTTGATACACTAACTTTCCTCTCGGTGACCATGCGATGCTTCAAGGCAGTCGTCTATCTTGTTACTTTTACCGATGGGTTTTGGTGTATTGCGAAAACAAATTTGTCAACTCATATGATTACCGATGGATCTCGGTTTACACTAGCAACTTTAGCTTTTACATGTTAACCAATGATTCTCGGTAAGTGCAAAAAATTTATCTTTCAATCTATACCGATGCATTTTGGTATGTATTAACTGATGAAATGGTTTTTACATAATTTAACAAGTAATACCATAGTGCATCTATAATCATGCTAATTTGTCATTTCAACTATGTATGATTGGAACTGATGCAAAATATAACTTGGTGTAATGCAGTTCCATACTTAATTATTCTACTTAAGTGGGGGTGGTGATGTCACCAGATCCATTGGATAGGGTGTCACCAATTGCATTGCTCGGTCCAGCTTCATCATTGTTTGTAGCTTTCCTCCACATTGTATTTCTTATCTTCCTAATGTCTTCAATGGTGTTTCCATTGGCAAAGGTGTTGGTCTCTGTCATTTGGTCTCTGCAGTCCTTCTTGAGATGACCGACTTTTTGACGGTGTAAACATGCCATTCTGGTGTTAGTCCATCCTCTAGGCTTTCTTGACCATTGTCTCATACAATTTGCAGCAATGTGACCAAATATTCCATATGTTGTACAATTTTCCCAAGTGTTGTAATCCCATACATACTAGTTACTGACTATTTTCGGTTGATGGGCATATTCTTGACCTTTAGGCTTCCATGCTTGCTTTTTATTTTTCCAGCATTCAAGAGTAGTGTGCCCATGCATTTTGCAAGTAGGACAGTATTTGTCCATGTAGGTTTCCTTCTTTTGTTGTTTCATCTTAGACTTACATTCATATGCTTTATGTACTTTCTTGTTGCATTTATAATAGAATCCTATGAATGAAGATGTAGGTTTAGGAATACCTTTCATTTTTCTCCTGCATACATTTGATGTGTGGCCTTGCTTTCCACCGTGATTGCATGTCATCTTTCTTGGTCTTGGATTTTCATAGACATTCTTTTGATCAGTTTGTTTAGGTGATTCTCCATTCTCGATATAGCCTAGTCTAGTACTATTGTTGGCTCTCCTTTGTCCATCAAGAAAATCATCCATTCTTTTATTTCTTTCTTCAGCTCTCTTGATTATCTCATTATGCTGCTACTGAATTCTGAGTTCTTGTTTCAGATTTTCATTTTCTTCCCTTAGCTCACCGATAGCTTCTATTCTTTCAATGAGTTCAACATTCATTCTATTTTCCTCTTGACTCATAAGAATAATCTGATTTGTAATCTCATGATGACGTTTTGTAAGTCTTTGTATTTCAGACTCTTTTTCTTGTAGCTTTTCAGTGATCTTTCTTCTATCATCAATAGCTAGTGTTCTCTCTTGCTCAGCTTGTTTAGCATTGTTCATGACATCAATCATTCTTACCATCTGTGTCTCTTGACCGATTTGTAGAGATTTCACTTGTCTAGCCAGATGTTGATTGATTTCATTTAAGCTTGTGATGCTTTCTTCTGATGTATCTGATGCTTTGCTTGTAGTAGATCCTAAAGACTCAAATAGATCAGGTATCTCTTCTTCTTGGTAATCTATCTCATTACAACGAGATTCCATAATCTTTCTTTCATCTAACAATTGTCTCATCTTGATTCTAGCTTCTTTATACTGCTCATAGAAGATCTGAATTTCTAGCTTCTGATTCTCAATACTTTTGTCAAGTCTGTACTTCTCCATTGTATGATCTTTTCTCTTAAGTCTTTAATCTTTCCAAATAAGATTTCTAGCTCTGATACCAATTGTTGGAAATAATGGGAAGTATGTACTGAGAGGGGAGGGGTGAATCAGTACCTCTAAAACTTTTATCTCTTTTATACTTTAACCTTTATGTAATCAATTGTTCATCCAATCATTTCTTCTATACTATCTTTGTGTAAGACATATCAATTATTTAACTTAATCAAACATGTAAACATTAATATAAACATTAATGAAAGTAATTGACTCATAACACATGATATGATATCGCAGAAAACCTCTGTAAGAAGGTAAAAACTGCAGTGAGGATGGCACCCACAAATTCTTCACTATCTACAGATTGGAAGGGGCCGGTTAAGGCTTACAATTTTGATCACTTCTAATGATCTTCCTTGTTAGGAGCATCATGTGGAGACCTGTTAAAGTCTACTATGTTAAGAGATTTAGCAACATTGTTTAGTGTGCACTCGGTTAAGAGATTTACAATAGGATTGTTAAATTCGCCTTCCTTGAAAGGATTATTACTTTTGCTTCACTTGTTAGAATGTAAGAAAATTAATCTTTGACCTGATTGTATGCAATCTACTATTGCTAATTATATATCTATTCAATATTACATGTATATGTGTATCACCTATTGTGATTGAATAATACCTTTGTTGCTCGGTAGCCTTTGTTCTTGGTTCTTGATAACCAATTTCATCTTTTGTTGTTTTGGTTCTTGAAACTCTTAGTATAATCCATAGATGTGCTCATTGGCTACATTCATCCTCTCCTCATGCATTTAGAATGATTACAACATCTATTTATAAGATAGATTGACCTAATTAATTTTCACGTAAAACAAACTTAACTCTATGATCACAGGTTTACAACTTTACCTTGATCTCCTAGTCTGCATGTTTTCAATTAGTTAGACTGATTAAAACAATTACAATAATGTTGCTTGTCCCTTAATTAATGGTTTTAAAACAAAACAAAACTCTATAAATAGAATATGAATGTTTTATCTGATGCTGAAGTCCAATCCACTTTTTCTGGGATGTAACTGACTTTCAGTGTTTGATGCTCGGTTTTCTCTAAAATCAATTTGACTGTCTTTCATGTTGCACTATTTTGTTCATTTGGTTTGCATTGTGTCTATTCTCTCAGTTTGCACTATATCTTCTCGTTGGGTTCCTCCATCGGTTTCCTCCTGTCAAATTCCACTTTATCTGTCGGGTTTCTCTCGAACTTAACACATTCAGTGATCTCTAATATTTGTACTTTCGGTGATCTCTGAAAGTCTGTCTTTTGGTGTAGGTTTACCCAAGGTTCAAAAATTGTTTTCCTTTTGTATACTAATGGAAAAATAATTTCTTCAGTGCCTTTGTGAAAAATGCATTATAAAGCCCCTTTATCTCATCAATTGATAAGTAGGAGATATTTTTCACAACAAGTCAAATTGTGATATTGCTATTAGGATTCAACTATGTAGTTATCGAGTCAAAAGCTAGTCATATTGAAATGGTCTAGACTTCAACACATGCAATAAGGTTCCCACCATTTAATAAGAGAACATTAGCCTACAAATAACATGTGGCACTCTATGGACACATGCATATCAAATCATTGGAAAAGTGTATAAAGATTGACTAAATTAGTACTTGAAGGTCATGAAGAGTGGTACACATTCACCTTTAAGTTATAAGGAGATAAATTATGAATATACAACTTAGGATATTTGATCAACCTAAAACATAATTCAAAGTGCATAAAATAGCCCTTATTAAACTATTACATGATATAAAAATGGGGTAAGAGCATATTGAGATCAATAGATGAGAATCAAGCATATAAATAAAATGTGCACTGCTTAATAATCTTTTTTTATTGTGACAATGACATTTCCATGTTCCTACAATTATTCAAAATATATTTAATGTTTCTAAAAACTAGGAATATAGACTCATAAGGAACAAGGGCGATGTAAAACAAAGGGCATGTAAACTATGAAAAATGTAAAGAACAATCCCACAAACTTGAACAAAGGGGGATGTGATGTCCCACCCTATTTTTTAACACCGATAAATTGAAGAATTGGTGATGACCTTCTCCTTCCCTATACTATGTTTTTTTATTTGATTTGGTTGATTTTATCTTTCAAACCTAGACAGAACTTACAAAAGTGGTTTTGTGTGTTTTTTTGTAAGGCTTGAGTAGATAACAATGAATAATAGTATTTCTTGCAAAGACAATAATTCTGAAATAACATATATTTTTATGCTACTAAGGAGCTTGAGATTTTAAGATTTCACTATAGTCTCAAAATTATAATATTTTCTAATTAAGAGAATAACCTAATCAAGAAATAGGTCTTACAAATCAAATTTAAGCATACCCAGAAGATATCTTTAGAAACTTGATGAAGAAGGGCTACCAATAAACTATCTTGTAGGTCTGAAACACCAAGTTAACCACCACTTAGGACACTCTGAAATTTATTTGCATCACCTTCAAATTGAAGAGGGTATGCTAACATAACATGACCACCTAAATAAAAACTATAATGACAAGAGCACATATGTATAAGAAAATGATTGTAAGAGAATAATTTTATTATATATAAATATTTAGGTTAACTAAATAAATTACTAAATGTATGATTTAAAAAAAAATATTTATAGCTTTATGACAAAGTATTATTTATGAGGCTTGGCCAAGCTCCTCTTAAGAGGCAAAGTGAAAATAATCAACAAAGCATATCCCTAAAATGACTTCAAGTTGCCTTTATAAGCCTCATTTTATTCCTACGCCCTAATTAGGGGTTTCTCCTTTTCCCATCAACTCTTTAGGGTTTCTCACTTAAATTTGATTAAGTTTTTTTTTAAATTTTTAACTTAAGTGGAATGGCCCCAAGTTAAGTGACTTTTATTTTCTATTATAAAGTCACCTTTTTCTCTCTCCTCATAGGGTGCCCAAGTTAAGTCACTTATTTTTATTATATTCAACTACACTTTCTCTCTCCTAAGGGATACATACTCTCTTGCTAAGATATTAGGTGGCTTGTATCATAAAGTTTACTTTTGATGTCCATGATTGGAGTTAAATATTAAAGTTTAACTTCTTTTTTGCAATATCATAAAATAATGCTATGACACCTCCTAATCCACTCAATTATGTTGTATGGTCCCTAACAGAATTAATCCAACATGGATCCTCTATCCATCATATTAGTCTATTAGGATATGGTGATATACTAACCTTGATTAATTGACGCTAGCTAAGAAGAGGACATTTTAGGGGATCTCAAGCAATATCCACTATCATTACAAGGAGCTTGACATGATCAAAATAAAATGACCAAAAGAATACTATGAGACCAACCCTAATATATTAAGGCTTCTTGACACATTAAAATTATGATGTTTTATTTGATTGAAAGCATATGTAAATAGATGAGAAATATCAATGTACCAAAATACATATAAAAATATATTTTGAGGTCCAATCCAAAAAAATACAAAAAGATCTCATAAATATACATGAAAGTGGGCTTATAAATACCAAGTTAGAATCCATTTGAACCATAGTCAACAAAAATATTTGAAACCTATCAAGTACAAATAAATAATTTAAATCAAACTATACACTTCTCTATTGTCATTTAAATTCAATGTTAAGCAATTATATATTGTACCTAAATCACTTAGATAATCTCTTTTAGTACAAACCTCATATGGAACCAACATCATCTCCTCACTCAACATATTTTTGGCATCTTTATTTGCCTTTTATGGCCTTGCTATTATTTTTATTAGATGTAATTTGTTGCATGACATGATCTCAATGGTTGCACATTATTCTAATATATCCTATAGGGCTATAACCTTAACATTGTCCATTCTTGCTTCATACCCCTACAAGATTTGAAATATGACAGTAAAATGTAAGGAATTATGTTGGTTCACGAAAAAATTCTTAAACATGGCAGAGAACATACTTTTGTGTGTGTTGTGGCTCCATAACACACACCCCATTTTTTGGCTCTTTGGCCATCAGGACCCCCTACTTCTCCTTTTTCTTTGACCCCTTGTCCTTTTGGTTGTTTTCTGGGGGTCCTTTTGAAGAAAAGCTAATTCATTTAGGCCTTACACACTTTTAGACCTTCAAACTTTCAGGTCTCATCACCTTCAAACTTTCAGGTCTCACGACCTCCAAAAGAACGAAGGCCAGAAAGTGCAGAGGGCCAAGCCCATAACAATCTTTTGGTGTTTCAGCCGCTGAAACACCAAAAGATATGAGGGTCACGACTTTGGCATTTCGGCCTCCAAAACATCGAAGTCTACGTGATTTCACCTCATTAAGTGTGGGGCTATATAAAGTGATGATGCTCATTTTTCCTTCACTTCTCATTTTTTCTCCGCCTCCTTGAGCTCCTGTGATCCCATCTTCAGCGATTTCTTCTTGTTCGTTGTGCTCCTCACCCCAAACCGTGTTTCTCCTTCCCGTGTCACACATGGTCTTCTACCTCCTCTCCCTCCTAGTAGGTTGGTCTCTCAGACTCGGTGTTAAGTTTAGGGTTTTTTCTTTTTTGTTTCTTTATTTTTCATTCTTTGTCTTGTTCCTTACCTTCCTTGCTTATTTTTTAGCCTCCTTTCATGTTAGGTCGGTAAGGTTTTTAGCCCTAGGTCATCAAGTCTTTCCTCATCGTGATTTTTTTGTGTGTTTTAAAATTTTTTGTGTCGTCTCATTCGCGGGACTTTTGGCCTCCGAAGAATGAAAGTCATCTCACAGAACCAGATCAGAAGAAGAGAGACTTTCAGAGTTTCACGTCTTCACACTCCAAAATATCCTACACCTCTGCAAGTCTAAACCTCCACCTTTTTCACCTCATCCATTTTCCATCCTTTTGCACTTTCACACTCTGAGAATCTTTCACACCTTCACAATTTGAATTGTCAAAAGACATCACCCAAACCCCAATTAAGCCTCCATTTCACAGTTTTGGCCTTTCGCAGTCCGATCTTGTCTTCGGTGTCCACAAGTTCAAGTGGCCAAAAATACCATAAACATAATTCTAGATAATTTTGAGCCAATACTATTGATTTGTAGGGTTTTAGTTTCTATTGTGTGCTTTCCTTTAATAGTAGTTTTCTAATAGAATACTGATGTTTGCATGTTTTCTTGCAGGAATGCCAGAAAGGATCAATGGATCTCCAATGAGGTAGCTATTCAAAGGGTACCACACACCTTCAAAAGTCAGAAACCACCACAGTGAGGTTACCAACATCAACATCGGAAATGTCAATTGGAATGAGTTCCTAGTCAAATGTGCCAAACCCAATGGGAGGTCATTTGACTGCACTACCCTAGTACTATCAAGCCTAGTGAATGCAGTCGCACACCCAGTTTAAATTTTATCCTCAGACTTGATCATGACCCTAGCACACCACTACGTATAGATGAGAGGGTGGTAAAAAAAAGAGCTGAAGATATTATCTTGGACCTCCGGCTAGATAACATCAAGGATGTCTTCCACCTTTCAAAGGGCATAGACATATATTATGACTTATATATCAACAAAGGCTTGGATTGGTTCAAGAACAACACCCTGGAAGCATATGACATAGTGAACCAAGATTATTTGATCCAACCCCGCCCAAAGAGAAAGCTTGAGAAGATAGACATGAGGAGAGGATACCTGAAGGATGATATCTAGGCAGTTGTCACCATGCTCAATAGATTGTAGGGGCTGCCCTAGTCCATCCAACTTGAAAATTGGATAATCCTACTAATTGAGAAGATCAAGGGGTGAAGGGTCAGGTTCAATTGGGCCACCATACTGAGTGATAACCTAGATGGAAAAAAAAATTAGTTAAGCACAATCCCAAATTCTACATGACATCATACATGGTATATTTGTTAGCAATTAGGGCAGAGTACCCAGGGTTGGTAAAATAGGGGACCTTTGGGAAACCAAATGCATTTCCCTTCACATTATATCCCCAATTGGTAAGGAAATCCAAGATGGATGAAAGAAACCCATACTATAGGATCATTAACAATTCATTCAACTTTGCAATCATCCGTTCAATTCAAGGTGATTATGCAACGAGACTATCATAAGAGGCAGCCGCTAAGGTAAGGGAAATAGGGGCCTTCTATATCTAGTTTAAAACCTTCACCTATATCAAAGTGGCTAGGTGCACCCTTTCCCCAAAGAAACTTCTCAGATACCCTTATGACTGGGTAATTATCATAGAGATGGCCAGACAACTCGCTGATGCATATGACTATATTAAACACAAGAAGAGGCATTGTTGGGAATTTCCCATTTCAATTGACACATACACTCTACATGATATGAAAGTGTGTAATTCCCTTGAATTTGAATGGGATGAATGCCCATCACAGTCCCAGACCAAGGTTTGATCCCATTGATACCTACATCCACATCATGGGCAGGAACTATGTTCACGAGCCTCACTTGGAGGACCACTAGATGAACTGTGTGGACGATTATGAAGTTGGGATTTGGGATTATTGTAGAATGTCCCTAGATTTAGCATAAGTTTTGCTAGAGATCAACATTTCATCCAAGGTATGGAAAATGAAATAGATGATGTACTTGACCCACTATATAATAAATATAAGGTATATACAAGACCTATCTTAAATGTTGATGTGGATGAAGATGAAAATGATAACATTGAATTCAAGACCAAGAACGTGGTTAAGGCTACCAAAAATTGGATCAAAAGGCCCTTCAAATTGGACCTCATGCCGATGAAACCACGGTTGAACCCACCAACCAAAGTGGATAAGGTATGAGTAGAAAGGATAGTTGTGCCTCAGTTCAATAATTCAGTCCCATGGAAATCAAGAACAGTGTATGGGAGTGAATGCCTAGTGGTGTACAACCCCAATCCTAAGCATAAACCACAAAAGACAAGAATGACCGGCATCATATCCCCACCTTTGGATAAAGCACAAGAAAATCCATAAGAGATCCCCATCACTAGTCAATATCCTAATGTAGAGCCTATATAACTTAAGGGTACCTCAGGGGAGAGAAATAAAGTGCATAAGAGGAAGACAACCTCTACATCCCCACATCTAGAAACTCTGCTAGAAGAGCCCGAAGAGGAAGATGGATAAGGGGAGGATGTACCTTTAGTGAAGAGGAAAAGGTTAAGGACTACTACCTCAAAGAAGAAAAGTATGGAAAAGGACATCCCAGTTCATTGGGAAGAAGAGGCATAGGAAGAACAAGGAAGCCCCCGAGATTCCCCTAGTCTCGATAAATTCCTTATATATGAATTCTAGAATTTCACAGGGTTTGAGGATCAAGGGATGAATTCATTTGATCATTCAATGAAAGTTAATATGAAATGACATGTACCATTAATCCCTTGGGTTATTCTTACTCCACCTCCATCTTAGTTCACTAATCCCACAGGAAAAATACCACTCGCAGAAACAGATACAAGCAAGGAAGGGGCCACCGAGACACTTTCATCCAACTTAGATTCCACAGCCACAGACAAAGAGGTAGGAGCACAAGCTATTCTGGGTTCCTCCACTACCCAAACCTCACAAACATCCTAGGAAGATTCGATCAAGGATACAAAAGTAGATAAGCATGTAGAAAAGGGTTTAGATTCAACTCATACTTAAGCTCCCACTCTTCTACCTTTATTTCCAACTCAGGCTCCCACTCCTCCACATTTATTTCCAACTCAATCTCCCACTCCACCATTATTTCCAACTCAAGCTCCCACTCCTCCACCTTCATTTCCAACTCCTAATCCTCCACCTTCATTTCCTACTCCTACTCCTTCACCTTATATTCCCATATCCTCTTCGGGACCACCTTCCCAAATACCTTTGTTCACAGGGACAACACCATCTTTCCAAACAAAGAAAAAGTTGGTAACAAGTCTTCAGGCTGAAATACTGACAGGTCTTTTGAAAGATGTGGACCCCAAGATAAAACAAGACCCAAAAGGGAAGACAATACTCCTCTATCAGAACAAACAAAATAATAGGTACAAAATGTCACTTTGGGAGAGAAGGATGAAATAAAAAAAGAAGTAAGAAAAGAAGAGAACTCAAAAAATCAAGAGACATTAGAAAAAGAAAGGGAATCCCAAGAGGAGATGGAAGTCCAAAGTACAAGAGGGACAACCTCAGTATTGTACATTGCTCTTTACAATCTCCTTACTGCCTTTACTAAACCAACATGGTTTACTAAAGATATACAAAGTAGGGAGAGGGTTTATACAGAAGAAGGAGATGACACATACATGTCCTTCCTAGGTCAATATTTCCACCAAGAAGAGTCCAGTGTGCCCGCAAGGACAATGTCCTATGTCACTTAGGATAAAAAGGGTTTCTAGAAAGCACAAGTGGTAGTCCCTACAACCAGTGCCACCCTGGCGGAAATAACCCTAGAGGATTAAAATTTTGATGATGCTAATTTAGGGGAGCATATAAGAGAAGGAAGAAAAACATTGGCGGCTCTAGGCCTAAAGCATGCTCTAAGATTTATGGACAAGGATGAAGAAAAGATAGAATCGTTGAATGAGCATAATGAGGCATTAAATAAATTCATTTTAAAAGTGATGAGTCACATTGACCCAAGTTGTCCAAAATCCTCATTACAGGATATCTTGGAAAAGAAGGCTACCCCGAAATCGTCGAGAGGGATACCACATTCTTTTGTACGAGCATGTACGAACTGGAAGGTAGATTTTGAGAAATTGGGAGAAAGAATCATCAAAGCTATTTTGAGACCTTTCAGGACCATTCTCAAGGAGGCTACCAAGTTAGTGGATACGATGGAAGATGAAAAAGGATTGGATTTCCAGTTGAACAGAGGGCAGAAGGTGTTGAAGGACCTAAAGGTAATAAGGAAGCAGCATTTCCAATTTTTTGCAAAATTATATGGGGGGGTCAAATTTGATAATTTTGGGACATGGACTAAGAGCATAACAAAAATAATAAAGGTTTATGAAAGATGCATGAAAAAAAATCGTTGGATACATGAGGGAGTTATGATATGAGTGGAGAAAATAGAAGATTTCTTCACATGTGTAGATTTTGAGTTATACCAAGATAGTGAGAAACAAGTCTTATCTCTAGTAAAGAGCATTGTACTGCAGTTCAAGGGGATTATGGCAGGGGGTTAATACAAAGGAAGATCTCCATCAGCTCTTCAAATTCAAGGAAGAGATGTAAAGAATGTATGAGCACGAAGAAGAGATCAAATTCTTTACTTCTGAGTTGACTACCTTCAATGAAAAAATAGAGTGGTGCCTCAGTAATGTGTATGAGGTAGATATGAAAAAGTGCAAGAAATAGTATAGAAGATTTGGGACGCTTGTCTAGATATCCTCCTAGACTAATTGTCCATTTTGGGGACTTAGTCAAATTTTGCAGTAAGCAATTTTGACACTTATCCATTTTTGAAGCCTTGGAATTTCAACCTTTCGGCCTCCAAAAGTCTGAAATTTCAGGGAGCCCAAGAAGATTTCATCCACACTTAGTTTTTTTTAGCCTCTTTATTTTTTGGAGCAAAGGTTGGGGTCCAAATTTCTAGTCTATTCTAGCGTGAAGAAGATTTTTGCATGAAGACGAAGTCTCATATCATATTACTATTGGACTAGGGTTTGTTTTGGCTTAAATAGAAGCTATCTATCAGTTTCCCATGCAAAGAGAATTCCAAGTGAAGACTTTAAGGAAGAAATCAAAGATTAAAGTGAAGACTCAATTTAGAAACGATGGAGCTCCAGTTTAGTTCTTTCTTCTTTTGAGCAAGTTTGACCTTGATTTTTGGGGTAAACTAAATGTAAATGGATCAAGGATCCATGCAAACTTGTTAGTAGTTAGTTTAGCAATAGTTTAGCTTCAATAAGCTTTAGTTTCAAATTTATTTCATTGTTCTTGAGTTGTTGAAACCCTCATTTTGGGGTTCAAAGTTTTGTAAATTAGAGTATTGTATATTGCATCAGAACACTATAAAATGGTCAGATCTTTTATGCAATAAATATATACAATTGATGCTTCATTCATTGTGTGATATTGTTTGTTGTCTATGGGAAATTGATGAATTTGTGTTTACATGTTCATTTCTTTCAAAGAGCCTATTGTATTTGGATCTGCAATTGATTAGATTGGAGTTTGTTATTGTTTATCGATCTTGCTGTGACGAATGATTGGGAAAGATAATTATATTGCTTAAATGATTAATCTATTTGGTGTGTGTGCGCATACTTGTGGCTTCATGATTTGATAGATTTTCAAAATCTAGCATCTTGATAAAATTTTCTCCAAATGATTGCATCTATTGGGTATAGATTCGTGACATGGTCTGATTCATATTCTATGGGTTTCCATATTTCCATCATTCGATTCGCAAGGAAGGTTCAACAATAGTGTATTTCCATTAGGATCTCATTTCAGTAATTTTTCTTAAATTATTTTTACCCAAAGCTTTTGATATTTTGACAATCTGAATAGAGTAAATAATCATTCTAGGGATTAGCATAGATTTTACATCATTAGTGAATTACATGCATTGATAAATTGAAAAAATACAAAAGGGTACTAAAGTTAGTTTTCAGCTTGAAGTCTTGAAAGTACCAACAAAGGCCTCCTCATGAACATTCCCAATTATCTTCAACTGAGCTTACCGAGCGGTTGTACCACAACCATGGAGAACCTTGGGAATAACTTCATTATTCTTTCAAGAGAGGAAATCAGATCTCAAATTCCTAGAAATTGACTTGTGTCAAAGCAATGCTCAACAGAAGTGGCGCTAGAAAGAGGGCCCAAGATAGAAAGTTGTATAACATCAGATCTTTCTCACTAGAACGGTTTGAGCGAGTAATTAGATCATCTCCAGAGAGAGGCAAGTTCCTTGAAATCACCCATCATTGTAGAGCTCGCAGCGACAAAGGAAAGTTGAGGGGAAATCCCTCTCACCACGACACCGAACCACAAAATCTGCTTGGATAACAATTACATATCATTTCCCTGAGTGTCATTGTAGCCATAAACCAAAATCAGAACTTACGACGGACTTGTTTAATGGCCTTCTTTGCTAACACATAAATCTCACCACTAAATTTCAATGGATATCTTCACGAATTACCCAAGAATCCTAAGAATTTTTGCACTCATTTTGTGTGCGGGGAATTGCAAATAGCTAAAGAACACATTCATGCCTTTAAAGAGATTTGCAATCACAAAGAGATTTCTCACTAAGATGTCGCTTGTTCCTATACACTCTAGGGGATTTTTCATATAAATGGTACCTAAACTTACCACATGGGTCTATCTCTGCATGGCTAGAGTTTGAAACCAAATTTCTAAACCAGTTCAAGTTGTATCTAGATCCGGCTACAACACATCACCAGTTCATAACAACGAGGAAAGACTCCAAGGAGCCCATTTCTATGTTCAATCATCATTTCCATAAGATGCATTGAAAATTGGAAGCTCCTTACACTATACCAGAGGCAGACATTATCCAAGTTTACCTTAAAGCCCTGGACCCCTTCACTTCAATTTTTCTAAGGAGACTTCCCCCGCAGACAGAGACACGATGGAAAAGGTGTACAATAAATCCATAACATTTATGCAAAAAATGGATTTGCGAGAAGGGAACTTCGGTACCATGCCTACCATGGGTAACATCACTGCTCCACGTCAATTTTCAGCAATCAATCAAGATCTAGCCACCCACACGCCTTTTCTGAACCCAATTCCAGCACAACCACTCGATGCTCCATCGCCATCCATCACTTACCAGGGTTTTGAGGCCCATAAGCCAACTTTCTTCGAGCAATGAACCATGCCTCCAACTAAACCTAATAATCACCTAGCCTCTGAGTTGGATGTTGTGAAGAAAACCCTATCTCAACTCATCAATGAGCTCATTAGGATGACATTTAATCCTTCCCAAAACCAAAGTGGGTACCAATGAACACCTGCTACTCCAAATTCCTATCCTCATAATCAAAATCAGAGTTTCAATACCTATAAAAATAACAATAATTCTTAGGATAAACAATTTGGGTAACAAAGGCCTAATAGACCTTGGAACACTCGACCCAACAATGGCATCATACCCACAGATAACGCTAATACCTATGAGACTGGTGATGTGAATTTTTTCAGGGCTCCAAATCCACACCAAGACAATGATGGATGTGGAAGCAACACCTATAATCAACATCCTTGAATTTCATAGGAACCTCCTATTCAGTTTAATGACATGATGTTTGACTCTTGAAAAACCTCAAAATGGGGAAAGTTCTGATGCCTACACCGAAGAGGAGGAGTTTGTATTCCCATTCCAAAAAAAAAGAGAACTTGAGTACTCTAAGGTTCATGCATTCCATAGTGACCATCAGAGCCCTTACAACTTGAGGAGACGAAAGGAACCTTTAACTGAGGGTATTCCCCTGGGAAAACAACTAACTCCACTGGACCCACAAGCTAGCAACAATCCTACACCCCCAAAGGGTCTGAGTGCCCCTGCATCATCCCAACCAAACACGTTTGTTGGTTATAGAAACTCAGCTTGGTCAACTAAAAAATACAGTGCAATGGAGGAACTGAAGAAAACAAAGCAAACATCTCCATGTTTGACATGCTGCAAGGTTCCCCCTCTCAGAGGGAAGCACTCTTAAAATATCTAGACAACTCAAGACAATGTGCTCTAGCCAAAAACATGAGGGCACCCACATCTAATGTCAATACTTCATAAGTATTCCCTGCAATGTCCAAAGACAAGATAGAAGTACCACCATTCCTGCTTATTCTGCGTATTTTAGGGGAAACATGCATAATTGCCTGATTGATTTGGGAGCTTCATGCTCTTGTCTATTTTCCAAAAGCTAGGAATGGTCCCCTAGATGACAAACTAGGTAGTAATACAATTGGATAAGTCAAAGGTCAAAGTGATTGGTGTACTCAAAGATCTACACATCTAACTAGTTGTTGATCCAAGAATACAAGAGTACATCGATGTACACATCGTAGACATCCTGGAGACTTATGGGATGCTACTATGTTGAGAATGGACTAAGTGTCTAAGAGGATGGTTGTCCACTGATTTCACCCATCTATGGCTAACCTAGAAGGGATTAAACAATTAGATCAATAATGATGTTGAACCCAATCTAAATAAAATGATCACAAATTACAATGCCCCAAATGAAGTCTTGTTCACTCAAACTGATCTGGGCAGCTACCAAATTGATAACATCCTCATATTCTGAATCAAATAAACTAAAGGATTAAATCATAGTCTCATATAGGGTCTACAAGAGTTCCACATTGGTGATGACATATTCCAAAGTTTCATCAACAACATGATGAAAAGCCTGAGGCATCTAGGTCGAGACGCAGATCCCAACATCTTATTATTACTAGGATATTGTCGATTACATCAAGAAAGCCACTCAGAATTCACATGTGAAAGTTGTCAAGATGCATTATCATGAGTGTTGGCTCAAATTTTCCTACCAATTGAATAAGGAAAAGCTCAGGTGCCAGAAGAAAAGATCCCCAAAATAATAAACCTGGATGATGTTATGCCATATGTAGAAAACCCACTAGATCATGTCACCTAAACGAGAAGGTAGAATGAAGGATCAGAATCTGGTAGCAGGATCCCTACTCCTAGTATATGAAGAAACTAGAGAACTTCAGATGACGATGCCTACCCACCCTACAGGAAATTGCAGACAGCTCTAGGAAATGGAGATGTTGAATCTTCAGATACTGCAGGCGCTCATAGGAAAGGAAAAGAGGGAGTGATCTCCTCAGATAGTGAGGGGAGAAAAGAAATGAATCCTAGCACACCAAAAGCCCCAGGAAAATTTTGACCCAGGACAACCTCAGCCAAACAATATCAAATATGGAAGTTACGTTTCGATGTGTCCAAATGCAAACAAGGGGTTGGCGCTATAATCAAACTAGTTAACCCGTGAGGTAAGTCCTCTTGTGCTACTTATAGGTTATAAGTTTTTGTATACAAACAACGTCAAAAAATGCAAAGCATTGGTCTGTGGACTCCTCCTGGCACATGAAAGAGGAATAAAATCTTTTACAGTGGAAGGTGACTCACAATTGATCGTCAAACAAATCCACAGTCAATATCCTTGGAATGACAAAAGACTATCAGCCTATCGAAATAGGGCATGGGACTTGATCAAGGACTTCAAATAATTCAATATCAAGTCTATTTTGAGAAGGAAGAATGTCTTGGCTAATGCTCTAGTTGTGTTCGCTATCTCATTACACCCAATGGAGAAGTCCAAACTAAAGAAGTTCTTGGTAGAACTTATTGTGACCCTTGCTATCCTAGATAATATTACAAACTTCCAAGTCTTCAAAGATGACCAACACATCATTGAGTTTATCATGTGCTCGGGCATGTTTGAAAAACAAATTATAGAGGAAGAAAAAGAAGAACTCGAGGAAAAAGCCAACCCAGAAATGCCCGATGATCAGGGCATCATAAACCTAAGAACTAATTCCATACCTAAGGGGATGGTTGAACTAGAAATAAATTTTGGTAGTGATGGGAATCCCACAAAGAGACAATGAAATGTGACAACTGAAGGCAAGGAATAAAAAATGTATAACCTTGGCATAGAGGATGAGCTCAGAGAAGTCCACATCAGGAAAGTAGGCACTAAGGATGAGAAAATAAGAATGGTTCATCTCCTCACTAAATATCGAGATGTCATAGCTGGAGCTATGACGAATTGAAAACCTATGAAACCTCAGTCATAGTCCACAATATCCCCTTGAAACTAGACTCTAAACCTTTTTGACAATGTCAAAGGTCGGTGAACCCAACAATGGAGTCATTAATACATAAATAAGTCCAAAAACTACTAGATGCCAAAATGATCTTTCCAATCTGACATTCCACTTGGGTCACAAACTTGGTACCCATGAGGGAAAGACTGGCAAGATTTAGTTGTGTGTGGATTTCTGGAACCTGAACAAGGCTTCCTGAAAGGAAAACTATCTGTTGTCATCTTTTGATGAGGTGTTACAAGTGGTAAACGGGTCCCAAATGGTGTCCTTCCTAGATAGCTACTCTAGCTACAATCAGGTGATGGTACATGAGGAGAAAAGGTTGAAAACAACATTCACCACAAAATGGGGAACCTTTTCCTATCAACGTATGTTGTTTGGTTTAATTAATGTCAGAGCTACTTTCCAAAGGGTGATGGACACTACTTTCAAAGGTTTAGTGGTAAAATGCATCATTATTTATATGGATGACATCACAGTGTTCTCCAAACAATGAACATATCACATAAGTGACCTAAGGAGGGTCCTTTAATGCTGTAGGAGGTATGGGATCTCCCTCAATCGAAAAAAGTGTGTCTTTGGGGTCACCAAGGCAAACTTCTCGGGCACATAATCTCTAAAGTTGGGATAGTGATGAACCCCGAACAAGTGCAAGTCTTTCTCAAACTAACACCACCTCATAGCTAGAAATAATTGGAATCTTTCTTCAGAAAGATAAATTTTGTAAGAAATTTCATCAGTGGCTTTGCCAAAATAGTAAAGCCACTAAAATATATGCTAAAAAAGGATGCCAAAATTGAGTGGACCACCCTGGTGAAGAAGTCATTTGAAGAGATAAAAACCACAATTAGCACTGCCCCTATCCTTGTTAGCCCAGATTACACCTTATCCTTTAAAGTGTATTATTTTTCCTCTGAACATTCATGCGCATGAATCCTCACACAAAAGAAGGATGGTGAAAGTGTGAGGTTGATAGTGTTTATGAGTTTCCCCCTTAAGAACACGGAGGTCAGATACACAAATCTAGACAAATAGTATTTTTCCCTGGTCAAAGTAGTAAAGAAGTTCTGACTCTATATTCTAAGGAGCAAAGTGTTCAGAATAGTCCTAGACGCCACAATAAAATCCTTGCTGATGTAGAACAAATTGGGAAAACAAACGGGGAAGTGGATGGAGATCCTACAAGAGTTTGACCTCAAAATTCAGTCGATGAAACTGGTGAGAGGCAAAGGCCCCACAAAGCTAATCTCTAAAGTAGAAGAGGGTTTGTTATGCCAGACCTACACCGATCAAGGTGTGATATTAGATATATGGTATCAATACATAGTCTACTACTTGCTATAGAAACTTTGTCCAGAAGGGATAAATGGCTCCCAAAGGAGAGCCCTGAAACTTAAGAGTAACTCTTACATGCTGAAAAAATGGTAAGTTATACAAACACAACTATGATGGTTTGTACCTAAGATGTCTAGACAGACTCAAAGTGAAACAATTCCTAGTTGATTTCCACAACACATATGGAATGAACCATAGGTCCATTGAAGCCACTACCCACCAAATCTTGAGAGCAGGATACTATTGCCCAACAATATTCAAAGATACCAACAAACATGTGAGGTCATGCCATACTTTCCATACGAGTGCAACCTGAGAGAACCTAACACTTCCCTTACAACCAATGTATGAGGTATGTCTATTTTCCCAATAGGGCTTGGATTTTTTTCAAATGATTAATCCACCCTCTTCTGCAGGTCACAAGTTCATCTTGATAGCCACTGATTACTGCACATGCTAGACAAAGGCACAGGTACCAAAAACTTATACCACTAAAGTGGTAACCAAATTCTTGGAGGAACACATCATAACCAGGTTTGGGATGTCATTTTATTTGGTATGTGACAACGCCCTTGCTTTCTCCTCTTCTATGTAGCAGAATCTATGAACAAGAACCTAACAACAGTGATCAAGCACCTCCTGGATGACAACCCTAGGGACTAGCACACACAGCTGCAATATGCTTTGTGGACTGATAGGGTGAGGATTAAGAATGCCTTGGGGACATCCCCCTACCAACTAGTCTATGGCATGCAACTGGTTTCCCTATGAACTTGAAAATACCAATCTTAAGATTTATGGACCAGTGGGTTGAAGGTGAAGAGTGGGTGCAGGTTCGACTCATGAAAATCCTCAACTTGAAAGAGAAAAGGACTATGACCTTGGAACACATGTCAAAGCATCAAGTGGTGGTTTGATAAGAGAGATACTATTAAAGGATTCAGGATCTCCGACCTTGTCCTCATGTGGGATAAGGTAAAATAAAATCTGAGAAACCACACCAAATTTCAGAAACTATGGATGGGTCCCTATTAGATATCAGAAATCTTGGGAGAAAATACTTTCAAGATCAGTGCTTTAGACGGGGAGTTGGTCTCATTTCCAGTCAATGGGAAATTTCTCAAACATCATTTTTTTTCCTAAAAGAGGATTGCCTTTTCATCCTGTGGATTATATTTTTTTGTCCTTTTTTGTTCTTTTCTTTCTTTTTTTCTTTTCTTTTCTTTCTTTTTTTTCCTTCTTCTTTATTTTCGCCTTTCTTATTTTTTATCGGGGCTCATTTTTTTCTTGTCTTGGGTCATTTAGTTTTGGGTCCCTCCAAAATGGTCTTTAAGAAGGGGAGGAGAGGTATTTCTTAGTCAAAATCTCCAAAGAAATTTATAATGTAGGGATCCTTCCCAGAGATCAAAAGTGGTGGTATCTTCCATTGACAATCAAGGAGATGTATGACACTAGTTATCCTAATCACAAGATACACTAAAGTAACACCTGAGAACTTTGGTTTCTTTGGTGGTTTTCAGTTGTGACCAACACTAGCACATTGATTCGGGTACCCACCGATCCCAGAACCATTTTCTATCAACACAAGAGAGTAAAAAAAAAGAGGAAAGAGAAGCAAGAGGGGAAAAGATAAAGAAGTTGATGAATCATTCAAAACGATGGTAGCACAAATGGCGATCACAATTTTAAACCTAAGTAGCCAAGTCTAAGTGTTTCTTAGGTTTCTCAAAGGAATATAAAATATATTTGAAGGACAACCCACTCAAATTCATGACTGGCCCAGGCTAGGCACAAGTCAAAAGAGAGGAACTGTTTCCAAACAAAAGTCCTCCACATACTTCAAACTCCAAATATCATCGCAAGGAAAAGAAGGGTTATTCTAGAAACCTCTATCGGGGCTATGGATGCCCATATTTCAATAGAGAAAGGTTAGATTGGGACTTAGGGAAAAATTTGTTGGGGCTATGGACACCTGAATTGAAGCAGAGCTCTTTCTGGGAAGCCCTTGTCAACATCACGAATGCGGGGGATAGTTGATGATCATTTGAGTCATCTCTTTCAAAGGTCAAGAAATGAACACATAATGTACACACACTGGAAGATGTAGCCGAAGACTTCAACCTTGGGATTCAATGAAAGAATGTTTCCGCAGATGGCTGTCTATGTTCGGCTCGTTGCAAAGTTAATTTCCAGAAGGGTTTTGTTGGTAAAGAAATGCCTTGCTCATTCCTCCCTTTTGTTGGGGCTATTTGTTGTGGCTCCACAACACACACCCCATTTTTTGACTCTTTGGCCATGGGTACCCCATACTTCTCCTTTTGTTTTGACCCCATGTCCTTTTGGATGTTTTCAGGGGGGTCCTTTTGAAGAAAAGCTAAGTCCTTTTGGCCTTTCATAGTTTCGGGCCTTGAAACTTGTGGGATCTCGCGACCTCTAAAAATATGTGGAAGGCCAAACCCATAACAATATTTCAATATTTTGGTTGTTGAAACACCAAAAGATATGAGGGTCATGACTTCGGCATTTCGGCCTCCAAAATACCAAAGTGTGCTTGACATCACCTCATTAATTCTGGGGCTATATAAAGAGATGACGCTCATTTTTCCATCACTTCTCATTCTTTTCTCTGCCTCCTCAAGCTCCTGGGATCCCAGCTTCAGTGTGTGCTTCTTTTTCATTGTGCTCCTCACCCTGGATTGTGTTGCTCCTCATGCCACACTTGGTCTTCCACCTCCTCTACCTCTTAGCAGGTTGGTCTCTCAGACTCGCTGTTAGGTTTAGGGTTTTTTCGTCACTATTTCCTTTTTTTTCTTTGTCTTATTCCTTTCCTTCCTTGTCTATTTTTGAGCCTCCTTTCATGTTAGGTTGCTTAGGTTTTTATCCCTAGGTCATCGAGTTTGTCCTCATCATGTTTTTTTGTGTGTGTTTTAGTTTTTTGTGTCGTGTCAGTCACGGGACTTTCGGTCTCCAAAGGCTGAAAGTCATCTCATAGAACCAGATTAAAAGAAGTGAGAATCAACTAAGTCCATAATGACCCTCGGTGCTTCAGGGTTTCGCAAACTACCCCATCACCGAAGGCCAAAACATCGAAGGCAAGATCAACCTTCACACTTTTATTTTTTCGCATCTTCGCACTCTGAAATATCCTACACCTCTATAAGTCTGAACCTCCACCTTTTTCACCTCATCCATTTTCCATCCTTTTGCACTCTGAGAATCTTTCACACCTTCATAGTCTGAATTATCAAAAGACATCACCCAAACCCCAATTAATCCTCCATTTCATAGTTTCGGCCTTGCACAGTCTGATCCTGTCTTCAGTGTTCGCAAGTCTGAGTGGCCTAAAATTCCATAAACATGATTCTGGATATTTCTGAGCCACTACTACTGATTTTTAAGGTTTTAGTTTTTGTTGTGTACTTTCCTCTAATAGTTTATTTTCAATAGAATATTGATCTTTGCATGTTTTCTTGTAGGAATGCCAAAAAGGATCGTTAGATCTCCAATGAAGTACCTATTCAAAGGGTACCATGCACCTTCAAAAGTCAGAAACCACCACAATGAGGTTACCGACACCGACATAAAAAATGTCAATCAGAATGAGTTCCTAGTCAAATGTGTCAAACCCAATGGGAGGACATCTTACTGCACTGCCCTAGTACTATCAAGCCTGGTGAACATGGTCGCACACCCAGTTTCAGTTTTATCCTCAGACTTGATCATGATCCTAACACACCACTATGTAACAGATGAGGGGGTGGTAAAAAATAGAGCCAAAGATATTGTCTTGGACCTTTGGCCAAATAACATTGAGGATGTCTTCCACCTTCCAAAGGGCATAGACAGATATTATGACTTCTCGATCAACAAAGGCTTGGATTAGTTCAAGAAAAACACCTTGGAAGCATATGACACAGTGAACCAAGAATACCTAATCCAATCCCTCCCAAAGAGAAAGCTTGAGAAGATAGACATGAGGAGAGGATACCTAAAGGATGATATCCAAGCAGCCGTAACCATGCTCAATAGATTGTACAGGCTACCCTAGTCCTTCCAACTTGAAAATTGGATAATCCTACTAATTGAGAAGATCAAGGGGCGAAGGGCCAAGTTTGATTGGGCCACCATCTCAAGTGATAACCTAGATGGACAATTAATTTCAGCTATGCACAATCCTAAATTTTACATGACATCATACATGGTATATTTGTTAGCAGCTAGGGCAGAGTACCCGAGGTTGGTAAAACAAGGAGCCTTTGGGTAACGAAATGCATGGCCCTTCATAGTATATCCTCAATTGGTAAGGAAATCCAAGATGGATGAAAGCAGTCAAGACTATAGGATCATTAACAATGCATTCATATTTGCAACCATCTTCTCAATTGAAGGTGATTATGCAAAGAGACTATCAAAAGAGGAAACTGCTAAGTTAAGGCAATAGGGCCCTTATATATCTAGTTTAGAACCTTAACCTATATTAGAGTGGCTAGGTGCACCCTTAACCCAAAGAATCTTCTCAGATACCCTTCCGAATGGGTAATTATCATAGTCCAAACAACTCACTTATGCTTATGAGCATATTAAACACAAGAAGAAGAATTGTTGGGACTTTCCCATTTCAACTGGCCCATACACTCTACAAGATATGAAGGTGTGCAAGTCCCTTTTGAATGGAATGAATGCCCATTATAGTCCCTTAAAGACATGGTTAATTAGGCCAAGGTTTTATCCCAATGGTACCTACAACCACATCATGGATAGGCACTACATTCACGAGCCTCACTTGGAGGACCATTGGATGAACTATGTGGATGATTATGAAGTCAGGATTCGGGAATATTGTAGAATGTCCCTAGATTTAGCATAAGGTACCCTAGAGATAAGTATTCTGCCTAAGGTATGGGAAAATGAAATAGATGATGTACTTGACCCACTATATAATAAATACAAGGTATATACAAGACCTATCTTAAATGCTGAGGTGGACAAAGATCAAATTGATAACATTGAATTCAAGGGCAGGCATGTGGTTAAGGCTACCAAAAATTGGATCAAAAGGCCCTTCAAAATGGACCCCATGGTGATGAAACCATAGTTGAACCCACCAAACATAGTGGATAAGGTACGAGGAGAAAGGATAGCACTGCCCCAGTTCAAGAAGTCAGCCCCACAGAAATCGGGAACAGTGTATGGGCATGAACACCTAGTGGTGTACGACCCCAATCCTAAGCATAAACCATAGAAGTCAAGAATTACTAGAAGCATATCCCCACCTTTGGATAAAATACAAGAAACTCAAGAAGATCTCCCCACCACTAGCCAATCTCCTGATGTAGAGGCTATAGAACCTAAGGGTACCTCGGGGGAGAGAAAGAAAGTCTATAAGAGGAAGAAAGCCTCTGCATTCCTACAATTAGAAACTCTACTAGAAGAGGTGGAAGAGGAATAAGGACAATGGGATAATGTACCTTTAGTGAAGAGGACAAGGTGTAGGAATGCTACCTCAAAGAAGAAAAGTATGGAAAAGGACATCTCAATTCATTGGGAAGAAGAGGCACGAGAAGAACAAGGAAGCCCCCGAGATTCCCCTAGTCCTGATGAATTCCTTATATTCGACTTCTAAAATCTCATAGGGTTTGAGGATCAAGGGATGGATTCATTTGATCATTCAATAGAAGTTAATATGGAAGGACATGTACCATTAATTCCCCAGGTTATTCTTACTCCACCTCCGTCTTAGTTTACCAGTCCCACAATAAACATTCCACTCGCACAAATAGATACAAGCAAGGAATGGGACATCGAGACACTTTAATCCAGCTTAGATTCTAAAGCCATGGACAAAGAGTTAGGAGCACAAGCTATTCTAGGGTCCTCCACTACCCAAACCTCACAAATAGCCTAGGAAGAGTCACTCAAGGATACACAAGGAGATAAGGGTGTTGAAAAGGGCTCAAATTCCACTCACACTTAGGCTCCCACTCCTCCACCTTTATTTCCAACTTAGGCTCCCACGCCTCCACCTATATTTCCAACTCAGGCTTGAACTCTTCCACATTTATTTCCAACTCAGGCTCCCACTCCTCCACCTTCATTTCCAACTCCTAGTCCTTCACCATCATTTCCTACTCCTACTCCTCCGCCTTCTGTTCCCATATCGTCTTGAAGCCCAGGTTCCAAAAGAACTCTATTCACAGGGACAACACCATCTTTCTAGACAAAGCAAAAGTTGGTAACAAGTCTTCAGGCTGAAATACTGACATGTCTTTTGAAAGATATAGAGAAACCCCAAGATGAAACATGACCCAGAAGGGAATAGAGTAATCCTCCACCAGAATAAACAAAATAAGACGTACAAGATGCCACTTTAGGAGAGAAGGATGAAATAACAGAGGAAGAAGTGTGAGAAGAAGAGAACTCATAAATTTGAGAGACATTAGAAAAATCAAGGGAATCCCAAGAGGAGATGTAAGTCCAAAGTATAGGAGGGGCAACCTCAGTATTGCATATTGCTCCTTATGATCCTGTTACTGCCTTTATTAAACCAACATGGTTTACTAAAGAGATACAACCTAGGAAGATGGTTTATACAGAAGAAGAAGTGGACACAGACATGTCCTTCCTAGGTCAAGCTTTCCACCAAGAAGAGTCTAGTGTGCCCACAAGGACAATTTCCTATGTCACTCAAGATAACAAGGGCTGCTAGAAAGTACAAGTGCTAGTCCCTACAACTAGTGCCACCTAGGAAAAAATAACCCTAGAGGATTACACTTTTGATGAGGTTGATTTAGGGGAGCCTACAAGAGAAGGAAGAAAAACATTGGCGGCTCTAGGCCTAAAGAATGCTCTAGGCTTTATGTACAAGATGAAGAAAATATAAAATCACTGACTAAGCAGAATGAGGCATTAAAGAAATTCATTTTTAAAGTGGTGGATCCCATTGACCCAAGTTTTCAAGAAGCCTCATTACAGGTTGTCTTGGAGAAAAAGGCTACCCTAGAATTGTCGGAAGGGATAACACATTCTTTTGTACAGACATGTATGAATTGGAAGGTAAATTTTGAGCAGTTGGGAGAAAGAATCATTAGAGCTGTTTTGAGACCTTTCAGGACCATTCTCAAGGAGGCTGCCAAGTTAGTGGATATGATGGAAGATGAACAATGATTGGATTTCCAATTGAATAGATGGTAGAAAGTGCTCAAGGACCTGAAGGTAATAAGAAAGCAATGCTTCCAAATTGTGGTAAAATTATATGAGGGGGACCGAATTAGATAATTTTGGGACATGGACTAAGAGAATAATGATAACAATAAAGGTTTATGAAAAGTGCATGAAAAAAATCCGTCAGAGACATGAGGGAGTTATGATATGGGTGGAGCAAATAGAAGATTTCTTCATAGGTATAGATTTGGAGTTATACGAGGATAGTGATAAACAAGTCTTATCTTCGGTAAAGAGCTTTGTATTGTAGTTCAAGGAGATTATGGTAGTGTTTAATACAAAGGAGGGTCTCTATCAACTCTTCAAATTCAAGGAAGAGATGCAAATAATGTATGAGCATGAAGAAGAGATCAAATTCTTTGCTTCTGAGTTGACTACCTTTAGGGAAAAATAAGAGCGGCGCCTCAATAATGTGCAAGAGGTAGATTTTGAAGAAGTGTAAGAAATAGTACAGAGGCTTTGGGATGCTCGTCCGGATATACTCCCAGACTAACTGTACAATTTAGGGACTTAGTCAAATTTTGCAGTAAGGAATTTTGACACTTAGCCATTTTTGAAGCCTCAAAATTTTGGCCTTTCAGCCTCCGAAAGTCTGAAATTTTGGGGAGCCCAAGAAGAGTTCATCCAAACTTAGTTTTTTCTAGCTTCTTGATTTTTCAAAGAAAAGGTCGGTGTCTAAATTTCTGGTCTATTCCAGCATGAAGTAGATTTTTGCATGAAGAAGAAGTCTCAGATCATATTACTAGTGGACTAAGGTTCATTTTGGCTTAACTAGAAGCTATATATTAGTTTCCCATGAAAAGAGAAGTCCAGTTGAAGACATTAAGGAAGAACTCAAAGATTAAAGTGAAGACTCAAATTAGAAATGGTGGAGCTCCAATTCATTTCTTTCTTTTTATAGCGAATTTGGCCCTAATTTTTGGGGTAAACTAAATGTAAATGGATCAAGGATCCATGCAAACATGCTAGTAGTTAGTTTAGCAGTATTTTAGCTTCAATAAGCTTTAGTTTCAGATTTATTTCACTATTTTAGAGTAGTTGAAACCCTATTTTTGGGGTTCAAAGTTTTGTAAAAAGAAGCATTATATATTGCATCAGAACAATGTAAAATTGTCAGATCTTTTATGCAATAAATATATACGATTGGTGCTTCATTCATAGTCTGATATTGTTTGTTGTCAATGAAAAATTGATGAATTTTTGTTTACTTATTCATTTCTTTCAAAGATCCTATTGCAATTTTTTTGTTTGGATCTGCAATTGATTAGTTCAGAGTTTGTTGTTGTTCATCGATCTTGCTGCGACGAATGATTGGGAAAGATAGTTCTATTGCTTCAATTATAAATCCATCTCGTGTATGTGTGCATACTTGTGGCTTCATGATTTGATAGATTTTGAAAATATTGCATCTTGATAAACTTTTCTCCAAACAATTGCATCTATTGGGTATAGATTCGTAACATGGTCTGATTCATATTCTATGGGTTTCCATCTCTCTATCATTCAATTTGTAAGGAAGGTTCAGCAATGGTTTATGTCCGTTAGGATCTCATTTTAATAATTTTTCTTAAATTCCTTTTACCCAAATCATTTGATCTTTTGACAATCTAGATAGATTAAATAATCTTTGTAGGGATTAGCGTAGATTTTACATCATTAGTGAATTACATGCATTGAAAAATTGAAAAAATACAAAAGGGTACTAAAGCTTTTGAGAAACTTGAAGTCCTTAAAGTACCACTAAAGGGCTCCCCGTGAACATTCACATTTATCTTCAAATGAGCTTACCAAGTGTTTGTACCATGACCACAAATAGCCTTGGGAGCAACATCGTTATTCTTTCAAGAGAGGAAATCAAATCTCGAATTCCTAGAAATTGACTTGTGTAAAAGCAACGCTCAACAATGTGCCTTTAATTTTGTGTACTATCAAGCATTCTCTATTAATCTCATACTATCTAATCTTATAGTAAGTTAATATTAATGAAGTTGTGGATTAAAAAATGTTAGTGCATAGTTTTTGCATGATGTTTATGTGGACATAACTCATTGGTCTTAAGTTGAATGTGTAGGCATCTAGTAGAACCACTATATTTATTTATGTAAGTATTTAAGGAAATATGTATAAAGATAGGGCTGAATATTTTCCAACCTCTAGGAAAACCTAGCTCATCAACTAAGCTATTGTGAGAACCTTGCTACTGCTCTTTATTATTCGATGTCATCAAATGCAAGGAAAATTATTTCATGTCATTGATCCCTGCAAGTAATTAACATACAAAGGTATGAGATCACCACCTCACCCCTATTATTTATTATATTATCTTCTCATGAGAATTCCCTAGGATTAGAGTTTGATTAACTTTAATGGAACATCCTAGTGTGGAATTCCCTTATGAAATATTTCTTAAAGGATATCACTTTGGCCTATTCAAATAATACAAAACTACCTAAACTATAAGTTAACCATGAGCGATTAAACATTACAGTTCCAAACTAAGCTCATTAAATAGTATCAAATTAAAGAGATACCCTTAAAATTGAAATACATTGGTACCTAAAATCAATAAGATCATGTTGTAGTAGAGACTATGCACTCATGTTTATATTCTCTAGTAGAAATTGTCTGCATTGCATGTATTGTTTAAAGAGGTGATTTCGAGTTGGATTTATTTGAATAAAAAAAAATTAATTATTTAAATATAATAAGGAAATGCAAACTTTGTTAGAGTAAAGAATTAATTTAATTAACTTGATTAAATTAACTTTACTACCTCTTAAGATTTCACTTTATGCACTTGCATTAGTCATTTAATAATTAAATCTAATTATTAAATGCATATTTACCTATTAGTGTTTCCTATTAGGTTTTACGAACTCCTTCTATAAGGATTGATCCTTTGTATATATTTACTCATTATTTTGGCTAATAATAAACTTTCACATTGTCATAGCAAAACCCTTGTTTGTTTCCTACAAATTTCTTCCTTGTGACAGGTTTTTGCATGCAGGTTTCTTGGGCTTAATAGATTTGTTTTTCATCAAATCTTACATGGTATCAGAGTTGGATCTGTTGTAGCTTGTTCATCTTTGAAAAAAAGAGGAGCAAGGGTTTGACAAAAGAAATTTGGGATTTTTTGGCTAATTTGAGAGGTTTTGGTTGTATGTTTCGGATTTGGTATTATTTGCAGAACGTTATTTTTTGTTTCTTTTTTGCATGCAAAAAAAAGAAAAAAACAATTTAGTACTTTTTACAGGTGCATGCATGTGAAAGGGAATTTTTTGGGGTGTCCTTCTTGGCCCCATTTATAGTGGTGTCCTTCTCGGTGTCATTTACCAGACCTGCACCTTATTCCTCTGACCGTCGTGCATGAGCTAACGTCTGCATTGGCAGATCTAAAAAGGCAGAACTTCAAACCCTCGCGGGCACCGTACTTTGACTTGCAAGATTTTTTACTTGCGATTTCTATCCAGGTCTATGGTTATTTTCATCAGAAAAATTCAAAGGTACACATGATACTCATTTGAAGCTTTTTTTCTCTCTCATTGTAAGCAATCTTTTCCAGCTTCTAGGGTTCAGTTTATTGAATTGTTGGGGGGTGTTTTATTTCTTGTTTTCTATAATTTACTTCTGTAAACTTGAAATTATATCAAAATGAGACCCCTTCTAAAAATATGGCTGAGACCTCTTCTTTCCTAGAACTTTTGACCCCTCATAACTATCACACATGGAAATCCCTTATGACACGACTTCTCTGGTCAAAAGGGTTGTGGTCTTGTTTAGATGCAATGCAGATAGTTTGCATAGGCCTTTCAAGGTAATGCAACATAGGAACAAGATGGATGAGGCAATGGGGTTGATTGCTTTACATGTATCAGATAGTCTACAGTTTCATCTTGATGGGTGCAATAACCCTCTAGCTATGTGGACCTAGTTTAACGACTTGTTTAGTAAAGTGAATGAATTCATGGCACTTCAAATTGAGGTAGAGCTTACCTCTCTTCTATCAGATCATTTTCCATCCATTGAGGAATTCTTGGTGAAGTTCAAGTAGCAGAGATCTTTATTACAGGGATGTGGAAAGACTAAGACTGACACAGAGTGCATCTACTTGATTCTGTCAAAGCTTCAAGGAAAATTTCAAAATGTTTTCTCTAACTTCCACTCTACCATGGATGCAGTGGGTCAGAGATTCCAGATACCCACTTTTGATGTGTTCTATGATCGGTTGACTAGACAGCACGTCAAGCTCACATAGTTGGATTCTTTATCTAGAACTAAGAACCAAGCTTTGGTTTCTCAGACTTCTAAGGGGACACAAAAGCAGAAGCAGAAGCCCAAAATAGATTCACTTGGAAGTGAGCATTCATCCAAACCACCTCAAAAAATAAAGTCTAATAAATCCACTCTTAAGGGTAAATATTCTAATTCTAGTGAGTCTTCCTCCAAGACTAATAAGTTCACAGTTTAACCTTGCAGTTTTTGTGGCAAGGAAGGGCATCCAGTTTCCAGGTGTTGGAAATGTCTTGAGGCTCTAGAGGAAGCCTTGAAGCAGCATAGTATTGCTTCTTAGAAACCTTCACCTCCTCCCACAGGGAAAGGCCATGCTCTTTCTGCACGAGCATTATCTTCCACTGCTACATGGATAATTGATCTAGGTGCTTCGCACCATATGATACACATACCTAGTTTGGTTACCTCACTATCTTAGAGTGCTACTACATAGATTGTAGTTGGTGACTCAACACAGATTTCATTTGCAGGTTATGGTATTGTTTCATTGGATGGTGGCTCTCTACAGGATGTTCTTTTGGTTCCTTCCATTTCTACAAACCTCTTGTTTATCTATCATATTTTTCATTTTGGTTTTGGTAAGACACTTGAGTTCTCACCACATGATGTAGTTATTCGAGACCTCCATGATCATGATTTGGTTGTTTCTACTGGGAGTTTTGATTCAAAGTCTCACTGATACAGGTTTGATGGCTTTGAGAGCTCTGATTATACAGGTGTTTCTCTTTTTTTCTCATGTAGACATTGTGAGCGAGATTTGGCATGAGCATTTTTTCCTTTTCAACTACAAATATCTCCAACAGATGAGTACACATGAGTTATTCATTGGGCTTCCTTAGATCTCTTGCACTGATGGTGTTTTTCGAGGTTGTACACTTGGAAGACATCATAGAGATCCTTTTCTGATAGGTAGATCCTCACATGCTAAGACACCATTAGAGTTGATACATAGTGATCTCATGTCATTTCCCACTCCTTTTTCTGGTTCTTGTTATGTGCTCACCTTTACTGATGACTTTTCCAGATGCACGTGGGTGTACTTCTTGAAGTACAAGTCTGATGTCTTTGATTCATTTTGAGTCTTTAAGACATTTGTGGAGAAGTAGTCTGGTCTTTTTGTTAGGCGGATATACACTGACAATGGGGGGAATATGTGAATCAGTCTTTTCATGATTTTTTTCACTGAGTAGGGTATATTGCATTACCTGACAGTTCCCCACACTCCTCAGCAGAATGGAGTTGCTGAGAGAATGAACATAACATTGCGAGAGATGGCCAATTGTATGATACAATCTTGAGATATGCAACCTTTTTTTAGTAGAGGCAGTGAATGTTTCCCACTACATTCAAAATTGGATGTCTCATAAGGCATTGTGACATTTGACTCATGAGGAGGCTTGGTCCCATGTCAAGCCTCATGTTTCTATATTTTGAGTGTTTGGTAGTGAGGCTTGGGCATTTATTTCAGATCCTCATAGGAAAACCATGGAGAGGAAGATTTGACCACTCATATTTGTTGGCTACTATGAGGATATGAAGGCGTACAAGTTGTTTGATCTTGATTCCAAAGAGGTCTTATTTTGGTGAGATGTCTAGTTTGATGAGCGCTATCCTCAGATGGAGCCTCCATCACCAGCTTCTCCCTCATTGACTAGTACTTCATCTTCTCCTCTTCAGGATTCTATATCCTCTGAGGATGATTTAGATGATGATCCACCTTCCCCTCCTCCACCAGATATTCTGTGAGTGCTCAAGTGGGCTCGGGATACTGTCAGTGTTGTTGGTTCTTTGGCAGGAGATCCTTTAGATACCCATCGCACTCATGCTCAGTGATCTGGTACTATTTTTTTGAGTCACGCTCTTTCAAATGATCCTCAGAAGTTTTCGGAGGCAACATGACATCCTGAGTGGGATAGGGCTATGGATGAGGAGTACTCTTCTTTGATGAAGAATCACAATTGGGATCTTTGGACTCTTCTGAAAGGAAGGAAGCTAGTTTGGTGTAAGTGCTTATACCATACCATGTATGTTGCAGATGGTTCTATTGATCGGTATAAAGCATGTCTTGTTGTGAAGGGATTTTCATATGTGGAGGGTATTGTTTACTCTGAGACCTTTTCTCCTATCGCCAAGATGAATTCTATTCGCCTGGTACTTTCTCTTGAAGCTTCACAGGGTTGGATAGTGTATCAGATGGATGTGAAGAGTGCATTCTTGCATAAAGATCTACATGAGGAGATCTATATGGAGCGGCCTCAGGGTTTTGTGCAGGACTCTTCTCTTGTGTGTAGACTTTAGAGGTCATTATATGGTCTCAAACAAGCCCCTCAAGCTTGGTTTTAGAAGATGGACTCTTTCTTGCTAGCCTCACACTTCACCTGATGTCATTCTGATCCTACATTGTACATTCAGTGTCATGGGGTTGATCTTGTCATACTTTTGTTGTATGTTGATGATCTCATCATCACATGTAGCTCATCTTCTATGATTTAGAGTATTTAGAGAGCATTGATGGAGTAGTTTGAGATGACAGATCTTGGACTTTTGCACTACTTTTTGGGCCTACAGGTTATTCAGTCTTCGAATGGCATTTCCATACACCAGTAGAAGTATGCTCTTGACATACTTCAGAGATTCAACATTCTTGATTTCAAGCCTTCTCCCACACCTTTTCAGTCATGTGTTATTTTGTCTACCACTTTCTCTACTCCTGCAGTGGACTCCACCTTATACAGGTAGCTTGTGGGTAGTTTTTTGTACATGACACACACTCATCCTGACATTTCCTTTGTGGTTGTAATTGTCTCTCGATTCTCCCATGATCCTCATAAGAGTCATTGGCAAGCTGGAAAATGTATTTTGAGGTACATTCGGGGCACTACTTCATATGGCATTCACTATGAGCTCCTCACATTGTTGGTTTCGTAGATGCCAATTGGGGTAGTGATACAGATGGTTGTAATTATACTTCTGACTTTGTTTTAGGTCTTGGTTTTGGTCCTATCACATGGTCTTGCAAGAAGCAGATTGTTGTTGCATTATCATCTCCAGAGGTAGAGTATCGAGTAGCTGTGCTATCTAGTTAGGAGGTTTTATGGCTTCAAAAATTGATGAAAGAATGTTGGTTTCCTTATGATAGTCCCACTCTTCTTTGGTGTGACAATCAGAGTGTCATTCATATTTCTCGCAACCCAGTTGAGCATCAGTGGACCAAGCACATTGAGATCCATATGCATTTCATCAGGCAGCTAATTCAGGATGGTTCTCTTAGCTTGGAGTATTTCCCCACTTCAGAGTAGGTTGCTGACATCTTTACTAAGCTTTTTGCATCCCCATGGTATCTTCAGCTGCATTCTATGCTTGGGATGAAGGAAGTTTTCCTTGGGGTGTCTCGGCGAGGCCTACCTTCCTTCTTTTTTTCCACTTTTCGCATCTTTCTATCTCTTTCTAGAGGAGGGTTTTTCCCATGTGGTTTTCCCTATTTCTCTATTTCATAGAGATTTGGTTGTGATTGGGTACCTCATCAGGCCATGTTGTCAGGACCCAAATTTGCTTTCAACATTGTAGTTCCTTTGCTTCTTTCTTGCATTATTTGTAGCTGCATTGATGCTCATCTTAAGGGGGGTGTTAGAGTAAAGAATTAATTTAATTACCTTGATTAAATTAACTTTACTACCTCTTAAGATTTCACTTTATGCACTTTCATTAGTCATTTAATAATTAAATCTAATTATTAAATGCATATTACCTATTAGGGTTTCCTATTAGGTTTTACGATCTCCTTCTTTAAGGATTGATTCTTTGTATATTTTTATTCATTCTTTTGGCTGATAATAAACTTTCACATTGCAAGAGCAAAACCCTTGTTTGTTTCCTATAGATTTCTTCCTTGTGATAGGTTTTTACATGCAGTTTTCTTGGGCTTAATAGATTTGTTTTTCATCAAATCTTACAAACTTCTAGAGGAAGAATTGATTGAGCTTGAAGACAAAGCTAAGGAAAACATTAATTTGGGAATTGCCATCATAGAAATGGAGACCTTTACTCCTGATTGTGCTAAGTCCCTAAAGAAAAGAGGCAGGAAATCCATGACAAAACTCAGGGAATTTGATGGAAATGCGGAAGACCAACCCAAAATCACATCATTGTTTAATGTAGGTAGGGGGAAGTACCCTCCGTTGGAAAAATGAAAATCCTATCATGGAACGTTAGGGGTATCAATGCCCCTAGCAACCAACGCATTTTAAAATGTTATATGTCTAAAAAAGACAGATGTAATACTGATCTAGGAAACTAAGATGAATATGAATGAGTTAGAAAAACTAAGGAGGAAATTAGGACTTTGAGAGAACACATGAATTGGTGTAGAAGGGGCTTTTGGAGGGATAGCCATAGCCTAGAATCCAAGATGGATGTCATTCTCCCTTACCAGCAGTAGTAGATACTGGATGTTGGGAGAAATTAAAAGCATTAGATCCAAATTAAGTTTCTCTATATCTAATGTTTATGCTCCAACACAAGACTTGGATAAAATGTTGGTATGGAGTGAGATATAATTATCTCTCAACATTAATCTTTATCAGAGTTATATTCTTGGATGAGATTTCAATATTATCATTGAACCCAGTGAAAAGAGAGGGGGAACATCTCAACCTTCTATTGCCTCATGTGATTTTGGTTCCTAGATGAAAAAGAACCAACTTATGGAAATCAAAATAGAAAAGGCCCAATATACATGGAACAACAAAAGACATGGATACAATAACATTGTAGAAAAATTGGACAGGTTTTTATTCAAGGGAAATTGGACAAAATTCCCTTATACCCTCCTGGCAGAGATTATACCTTATTTGAGATCTGACCATTTCCCTATACAATTGAGGATCACAAAGGATACCAACAAAGAACCCTTTTAAATTCGAGTAGATGCAGTTTAAAGATTAAAACCTGGTGAAACTTATGGAGCACTATGTTAGGAACCTGTGTGTTCCTTTTGTTTATTTTGTTAGTATAGTGTTGTTGGACGCATATGCTTTGTAAGTCATCCCGTGAGTATATTTTATTATCCCACATGCATAGGTATTAATACTTTTCTAGATTGTACTTAGTATATAAGTGTGTTGAGGCCTTTGAATGGTACCGACAAATTTATTGTATTGAGCTTGCTCAAAGGAGGTTACCCCCTCGAAGTGGTCCGTGATCAATAGATTCACTTTGAGTTCTACTGTTGCTCTATATTTCTGTTAATTCATGCATGTTCATCATATTACTGTAGGAGGTTCCTCTCACACTAGTGGAGGATCATTAAAGTTAAGGGTTCCAAATTATTTTGTCTATTCACTAAATTAAAATATATCAAGAAGAAACTACTAGCCTGGAATAAAAATTGCTTTGGTAATATCTTTGAAACTAAAGAAAGCATTGAAAGTGAATTGGAAAACTAAATAGAAAAATAATTGATCATGGGATGGATATAGAATCCTACCTAAAATAAAGAACATTGAAAATTGAATTAGAGGATGTTCTAGCAAAAGAGGAATTGTTCTAGAGACAAAAATCCATGGAAACGTGGCTAGATGCTAGAGATGGCAATACAAAATTATTTCACAACAGGACCAAGTGCATAGGAATATCGATAGAATTACCAAAATAAAAATCCTAATGGAGAAGTAATAGATTATCCTAGATCCATAGCTGAAACTATAGTTACTTAATTCAACAATGTCCTAAATAACTGGGAAGGATCAGACCTCAAATACCAAGAGGAAATCCTAAAACATATACCAAGTCTCGTTAATGAGAACCAAAACAACATTTTTATGGCTAAGTTCATGAAAGTAGAAATAGAATCAGTAATCAAAAACATGTAACCAGTTAAATCCCCAGGATCAGATGGATTTCCATCCCTCTTTTTCCAAAAATGTTGGCACTTTATAGGGGATGAGGTTGTAGAGGCAATAGAAGGAGTTAGAAATTATGGGAGCATCCTAAAAGAAGTGAAACATACCTTTCTAGCACTTATCCCAAAAAAAAGACAAAGTTGAGAGCTTTGATGATCCGAGATCCATATCTTTGTGCAATACCGTATACAAAACTTTGACAAAAGTAATGGCAAATAGAATTCAAAAAGTGCTACCCTACATTATTAGTGAAGAACAAACTAGTTTTGTTTAAAATAGATCAATTTATGATGGATTCATAATTGCTCAAGAAGTAATCCACTCAGTTTAGAAAAATGAGACCCCTAGTATTCTCATTAAATTTAATATAAGAAAAACTTATGATAAAGTAGATTGGTGTTTCTTGTGCAAAGTGCTAGAATTTTTTTTTTCTATTGCATATTAAGTATAAATAGCATGTACAAAAAACCATGGGTAGAGAGTTTCAGAGTATAATGCAAAGTCTCAGTACTACTGAGAGCTACATACACTTGATATTACATGTGTAATCAAGCTATATTGCAAAAAAATAGAACTGGAAAATTATGGAGAAATATCTCCTTCTTCTTCCTCAGCATCTTTGGAGTCAGGGGAGACTGAGTTGTAACCCAGGATTTCATATGTTCTGCCTCCTCCTTGGTCACCCCTTTCCTCTGCAGGGATCCTTGGAGTGTTCATCTGTCCTGACTGCTTCAGTTGCTGGATAAATTCTGCTCAAACTTGTCTATGTCTTTCATTGTGGTGTATCCATGGGCTATCTCTTTCTTCTCAATTGTGGCTTTGCCTTCCCTCAACACCTACAAGAATTTTCTCTCCTTCATCTTTATGACTATGCTGACCTGCATAAAAATATCAGAGTAAATGAGTCTCCTGCGAGACTCAGTAAGGTTCCTGTCCAAACCTGTAAGCACTTCATTATTCTGAGCCTTCCAGATATGCCATAAAATAACAGAAGATAATAAAGACCAGAATGTGTTACAAATTTTTTTGCTATTAATAATACCCGAGATAATATTCAGAGCATAGAAGTTAGTATTGTACACTAGGCCAAACATGTTCCAGACCTCGAAGGCAAAGAGGCATTCAAAGAAGACATGAGCTACAGATTCTTGTTGTTTGTAGACCAGACAAATGTTTGGTTCCCCCCCAGGTTTCTTAAATGGTAGTTTATGAAGAAAGAGTTTCCACAAGAAGCAAGAAATCTTCAGTTCCACATGTCTGGTCCAGAGGAGTTTAAAGTATTTGTTCCATTCAATGTCCAGGATCTTCAGTCCCCATTTGTGGTTAACATGGGAGAAGATATCGGTATTGGCAGTCAAGAGTTGGTAGATGTACCTAGTCTTACCATGGTGGAGGGGAGTGCTATCTGACCAATGGAGTTGGAAATTGAAGGAGGACTCATTAAAACATCCCCTTATGGGGCCTAAAGGTATTAGTGCAGCAGAGAGAACAGAGAAGGTTCTTTGCTAGGAGTGGGGAAGGTTGAATTGGGATTCTAGCATCTCCCATAGGGGTAGAGTGTCCTGCTAGAGTAGGTTAGAGAATGTTGCAATTCCTCTCTCCACCCATTTCCTTGCTGAACATCCTTGCAACAATGCTAGCGGTTTGTCCCCATGCTTCAAGTTCCACCAGATAGATTTGAGTCCACAAATATCCCCATTTTGTTCCATTGGCCCCTTAGAGTACATAAATTTCTTAGAAAATTTTGAAGCCTTCCAAATGCTTCTGAATACACTGGATCCTTGCACAGCCACATTGGCATAAATAGCCAGGATGTCAGTGAAGCATAGATTTTTCAAGTTATTTCTCACCAATACTTTCCATGGTTTAGTTCCCTCAACTGCTTTAACAATCCACTTGAATGCAAGGGCAATGCCCTGTGATCTTAGATCTTTGAGGCCGAGTCCCCCTAAAGACCTATCCATGGAGCACCATTCCCAAGAGGCCACATGCATCCTCTTATTTCCCCTGCCATCTGACTAGAGAAAATCTCTGATAACCTTTTGGATAGAGTTAAACTGATGCTGGTTGAAGAGCCACATAAAGGAGTAGTATATAGGGTAGGAGGAAATAATCTTTTGATAGACTTGGAACCTTCCCAAAAATTATAGGAGGTTTTTGTCCCATTTAAAAATCTTCCTGTTGATCTTTTCACTGATCCATTCCGACATGTGGTTGAGATTAGGAGACATGGAAAAGGGGATACCTAAATACCTAACCACATGGTTAGGGCATCCCCACTAGAATTCAAATCCACCCCACCAATTTGGGGGGTCTCGTTCCCATCCAAGCATAATAGATTTGGGTAATGATTCTTTTCTGCATGAGGCTTTGTTGAATATGTCCAGTTTTGTCATCAGAAAGCTCATGTTATCCTCATCAAGGTGAAGCAAAATGGAGGTGTCATCAAAAAATTGGATATTAGAGACTTCATGTTTGTTTTGGAGGAGAATGCCTTTCACTCTAGGGGAGAGGGAGTTGTCTCTGAGGAGGTAGTGGAGAGAGTCTGCAACGATGACAAAGAGGGATGGGGCAAGGGGGCACCCTTGCCTGATAGATCTAGAGAGGCCAAAGAATTTAGATCTAATTTCATTTACTTCTACTGCGCCTAGAGCACCATATAATAGTACCGAGACCATCCTGCAGAAGAAGGGAGTAAATCCTAGAGCCTCCAACATCATTATGATGAACTTCCATTCAATCTTGTCGTAGGATTTTTCATAGTCTATGAGGAGCATGGCACATTTTTGGTCTGACATCCTCGCCCATTCCAAGGCCTCCCAACATGTAATTAGGTTCTCCAAGATGTACCTCCCCTTGACAAACCCAGTTTGGGTGAAGTTCACAACCGAGGGGGGGAGGCTTTCAATCCTCAAGGCCAGGGTTTTGGCCAGAATCTTGTAAACAACATTGAGGAGTGTAATAGGTCTCCAGTTTTTTATCAACATTCTGTCTCCCTCTTTAGGTATGAGCTTGATGAGTCCCACATTTAGGGTGGGGCCAAGAGTGCCTACTTCAATAGCTTTGTTGTAGACTCTAAGTAGCTTGGGGCCAATCTAGTCTGAGTTGGCCTTGTAGAATTCAATAGGTAGACCATTTGGCCCTGCGCTTTGTCATTGGCCATCTTTTTGATGGAGCCAAGGATCTCCTCTACTGAAAGTTCCTTGTTCAACTTGGCTGCCTCTTCTTCTCCTACCTTCTTAGGGATGAGTCCTCTGATCATGTTCCTAGTAGACTCCCCGAAGTTGTTTGAGGCTTTTGAAGAAAACAAAGTCTTGTAGAACCCAGAGAAGGTATTGACAATCTCTTGCTGCGAGGTGATGACAGTGTCCTAGTCTCTAATACACGTAATCCTATCCATGGCCTCCTTCTTCTTCAAATTATGGAAGACAAACTTAGATCCTTTATCCCCTAGGTTCTTCCAGTTTATTCTATCTCTAATCCGTGCTCCTCTGGTCTTGGCCAGTTGTAGTCTCCTAAGGGAATCTCTACAGTTAATAACATTGCTAAGTAGTACTTAGGAAGAGGGGGATTCTTGAATCTGTGCCTCAACCTTTTGCAGAGACTCAACCAGTTTGAGTTCCCTAAATCTAGAGTCTTTGGCCTTCTTCATACCAACTGCCTTAAGCATGTCCTGCCAAGAAATAGTGGTTTGGTTCCACCTGTCTATATCAGTGTCATGATGATCTACCTATTCATTGTACCATGCTATGATCTTAACAACAGCCTGCACCTCCTCATCTTCCAAAAGGGATGTGTTAAGTGAAAAACCTTGTTTCTTGGGAACTTCAACTCTTTGATCCTTGATGATCTGAATAGAGGTAAGAATGGGGTGGTGGTCAGAGAGGGTGTAGGGAATCACTTTCACACAGTTTTCCTCTCTGGGGGAGTGGATTTGAGAATCAACGGATAAACCTTATCTATGAGTGCATTTCTATTCTTAAATTATATGTCTTACTAAATGGAACCCTAGAAGTAATTTTTAACTCTTTAAGGGGAATTAGGCAAGAAGATCCACTCTCCACTTTTCTCTTCATAATTATGGATGAATCCGTAGGTAGAATCCTAGATGTAGCTAGAATGGAGGGGCACCTAAAAGGGATTAAGATCACTAGTAACACGGAACTAACCATGCACCAGCAGTTTGTTGATGATACAATGTTGTTTGGGTGTAGAAATGCCTCTGAAGCCAGGAAAATAAAAGAAATTTTATCTGCCTATGCTTAGGCATCCAACCAAGAAATCAACAATGCAAAATCAGAAATATTTTTCTTTAATACTAATAGATAGGTTGAACAAATAATCTATAACATACTCAACTTTAGAAAGGGAGCACTACCTTGAAAATACTTACGTCTATCCTTGGATAAAGGCACTAAATCCTCAAACTCACAGGATAACATAATTTCAAAAATCAAACAAAAAATAGAATCTTGGAGAGGCAAATGGTTATCCTCAGCAAGGAAAGTAGTTATGCTCAAATAAGTCCTCTCTGCAATTCTCATATATCAATTTTCCTGTACCCATTTACCCATAGACAAAAAATATGAAATCAATAATCTATTCAGGAAATTCTTCTGCCAAGGCTCAGTAGATAAAAAAAGATATCACTAGTTGAATGGGATAAACTATGTTTGCCTAAAGAGGAAGGGGGAATGAGATTCAAAAATATTAGAGAACAAAGTAAGGCTCTAGGAGAAAATTGATCAGGCAATTGTATACTAACCCAAACCTAAAATGGGAAAAACTCCTCAAATATAAATACCTTAATGAAAGAGACCCCTTAGTCCTTTTTAGAATGGCTAACCCGAAAAGGGCTCTAGAATATGTAATTTCATGATGGAATGCATATGTATCATTTGTGAAAAACTTACATGGAACCTAGGCAATGAGAGGAATTCTCTCTTCTGGGAAGACTCTTAGTAAGGGAACCAACCCATAATAACTTTAAACAACTTTGAGAATGCCAAGAATACCTTACAAAAACTTTGGGGAAAATATGTAAGTGACTAAATTGAGCCTGCCACGGAGGATAATGCCTCAGAACCAAAATGGAAAGCCCTTACTGAAGTCAATGTCCCTAAAGAGGAGAAGACAACTCTCCTAAACATCCTTAGTAAAAGAAGCATCTTACTAAATAAATCCAAGGATAGACTGGTATGGGGGGCATCCAATACAAGAGAGTACAACACTGAGGATGGATACATGTTACTTATGGATAAACATCTTAGACCTAAACCTGATCTCCCTTTATATTTGTGTTGGGACAAATAATTCCTGCCAAAAGTTGGACTCTTCACATGGTTATCCCTCCAAAAGAAAATTTTGACTGCGGATTGTTTCACTAAAGTGGGGTATGAAAGCCCTAGTAGATTCCCCTTATGTGAAAGTGAAAGTGAAACTGCTGACCACATCCTTCTAAATTATACCTTCTCAAGAAAATTTTAGTACTGGTTATGCTACATATTAGGTTTCATATCAGCATTACCTAATAACAATCTTAGTCTCTTCCAGGCATGGCCAAACTACAATAAGGGAAGCATTTATAATATGCTATGGAAAATATGCCCTTCAATTATCACATGGGAAATATGGAAAGAAAGGAACGGTAGATAGTTTGAAGATAAAAAACTGACTACAAACCAACTCCTAAATAAAATCAATGTAGTAATCATAGAAATTGTCAATATTAGAATATCCAAAGCCTCGGGCTCTCACCAAACAATTTCATCTTGGGATAGCCAAATGTGAATTCAATGGTTAGGGCTTAAGCTTATAGCCTTTGCAAATGATCCCAGACTAGATAACACTAAAGCCAAACAAGAACGTCAATGGGTACCACCACAACAAGGTTGGTACAAGCTAAATTTTGATGGGGCATCTCGAGGAAACCCTAGAGAGGCCGAGATCAGATGTGTTATCCACAATGAGAAAGACAAGGAAATTGCCTCTATCTCCAAACCCTTAGGAGCCACAACTAACAATAAATATGAAATGATGGCTTTAATAGAAGGATTAAGAGTATGCATTAAGCTCAACATCAATAACCTCAAAATTGAGGGCAACTCTACCAATGTCATTAATGCTCTTAGGAAAGAGAGCACACCGAATTGAAAACTTAACTCACTACTCAAGCAAGCTCTAGATCTCCTAACATACATATCTAACTCCACCTTCAACCATATATTCAGGGAAGTAAATAAGAGGGTTGATGAATGGGCCAATCAGGGGGTAGATGGCATATCCTCAATAAGAGTATCAACAAAAGAGTAGACTAGGGGAGGGTCACAACTCCTAAGACAAAGACATAAAAATGGAAGGAAGGTCACCACAACCTATGCCAGTATAGTGACATAATTGAAGATACGTACTTATATATGTATATATATTTATAGATATTTCTATCTATAAGTATATGTATATATATGTATACACGTAGTTATAGATATATTAGTGTACATATACTAAAATTATATTTAATTTTTATAATACATACACATACCTATGAGTATATATATACACCCAGATATATATTTAAGCATATATAAATATGTATTGGTACATATGCACTTATAGTTAGACATTCTAGTGTATTCATTCAAGAATCCATATATATATATACATACATATATATAGATACACACACACACACAGATATATATGTATATATATATACATATATATATATATATACATATATATATACATATATATACATACATATAT
>MU223374.1:397449-431716 GCA_018584345.1 Thuja plicata | reverse complement strand
TATATATATATATCTACACACACACACATACTCAGAAAATATGGTGCATATGAATATACAAGTATATTCAGGTATAAATGTATATATTTCCTGTCTTATTTTTCCCTCTCAATGCTTTAACTAGTATTTATGGGCTTAAGTTAACAACTAAACCTTTATGCAACTTGATGCTTCTATGAGTTGTATTAAAGGAAATCACTATCTTAAGTGGGGAGGCTCGTCCCTGGGGATATAATAAGAAAGATTGTCTATATTATGTTGGTAGGCATACATAGCCTGGCATGAATAAATTCTAGACCCTAATACTGGATCAACCCTGATGGTTCATGATCAAAGTACTATTCGTTCATTGGGATATAGACAAAGGTTACATTTGGTAAGTGGTTTGTAGCATTTGCATTTGTAGTTGCAATGATATATGTAGCATTTGCATTTGCATTTGGTATGTAGTTTACATTCAAATCAAAGTATTATTGGCATTTGCATTTGGATATATATAGAACAAGTGGAATTGAATAAAAGACATTATGTCTAATCAAGGATGGGTAGCTCATGATTTTTAAAAGTATAAGATGGATAATGTATAACAGAAGGATCAGACTATGTTGTGTAAAAACCTTACAACTTCACTAACTAAATCTGAATTCTAAAATCTTTACAAAACAGACTTAAGTGTTTTCTCAATTTTATGATGGACACTAACAAATGATCTTATCCCAAAAGGTGTGAGGTTATTTTTCATATCTACAAGCATCAAAGGAGAACATGATGGAACCAAAATCAAATCCCAAAGTTGAATATAGAAGATCCTCAATAACGTAAGTGCACAAGTAATATCACTGTATACCAAGGATAGACAAGGCCAATGTAACCCAGATGATAAAAGGGATGGTAAAGTCATTATAATGTTTAATGGTTTCCTCATACAAAGATCGAATATGAGGAAGCCTACGAATGTATGTAATGTAATGCCAATGTAGCCATTATATAAAGAAAAGGGAATTTTATGTCATCATCATAAAGTAATATCCTCCTTCTGATAAAGGATGTAAATGGGGAAGCCTTTTCCCTCATCCAAAACCTGTAGCATATGCGGGATATCTATAAATAAAGGAACTTATATCTTTCTTTTATAGGGAAAGACCAGAGGTTTTCTCTGTTCGACTCTTTACTATTGGCGCCCCTAGTGAGTCGAGTTGTAAATAGGTTAAATATTAATGAAATAATTTGGCTATAGCCTCTTACCTATAAAAATAAATAGGCAATGCAAACTAAATTACTTCAAATAAAGTAGTTGAGTCTTGAAACACTAAATAAAATGTTATAATTTTCTTTTGAAAATGATTTATAACCCTAAATGATATAACACTTGAAGCAAACCAAAAAGACTTTATTAATTGATAGCTTCAAATAATTTATGGTAGAATTGTAACTCATTACCTCAAATTTTATATTAATCTCTTAACATATTTTTATTGAAAAGCTTAGCTTATTAATGCACCAATAGTTTATTGGGCAATGTTTGGAGGTTGAAATCACCTTAAGAATCATATAGACTTGTTATTCTTGAAATTTTAGCCATACAATTTTTGAATTTTTAATCCAACATATAGTTATAGTAGTACTTCAATTCACTTGTAAAGATCTTAATCCTCTTAAGAATTAAAAAATAGTTGGAGTAGAATTGTAGGGATTATGTTTCTTGAATCACACATGCTCTATTATATATATGCAAAATGCAAGAGTATAAAAGTTGTCAATGTTTTGTTTTGGTAATCAAATAAAAATTACAACATTAGTTTTAATTTATTCGTAATATTACAAGCTTCTAAGACCTAGATAAAGCAACCTTCAATCCAACGAATTCTTAAATTTCCAAATAGTCATAAGATCCATATAAATTTATCATTTATATTTTAATCTTATAGAAGGGAAATATTAAAGTGGCACATGTCTCCAATGCCATGCCATATTTACCCACAACAAAATAATATAAAAAAACTACTCAAGAAATCCAATGCTTGGAATAAACAATAGTTTTAGATGTGACCAATGCTACCAAGTTTTGGCCCAATCTCTATTAATAAGAAGAATAAATTTGAAACCTAACATGAGCAATCTACAATCATGTATTATATGCAATTGTCTATTTCATAAATTTCTACATGATAGAATGAATGTTATTTTCTTATTTTAAAAATGCTATAACTTTGGCAACTCTAAAAAAATGTAAATTCAGAAAGATTACAAATGCTTCATTATAGCAAAGAATGATGAAGACAAAATCTTATTCTACTAAAAGAACAACACATGGTCAAAGAAGAAACATGATGTAAAGGGGAAAAATACTACAATTTAGAAAACAAAACAAAACATAAATGTTATGAATAATGTCTTATAGATATCTTAAACTATTTATGTAAATTGTTGTGTTAATAGACAATTTTAAATGTCATTAAATTTTAATAGCATTGAAAAGAATGGTTAATAGAATTTTTAGAATAAAATGTTCTATGAAATGTGAGCCATTGTATCTTGTAGAAAGTGATGAAATGATTGAATCAATGAAGACTATTCAATAACTATATAGAAAGAAATAAATAGTTTTTTCTTACAATCAATTTCTTAAGATGATTATTTCATTTCGTTTTAAATGTTATTGATGTACTTGTTTAGAAAGTATGAATATAAACTAAATATTTAAATGAAATAAATAAATATAAATAAAATTTTAATGTAGATATTCAATTTATATTTATTTATTTAAATATTTGATTTATATTTATACTTTGAAAACAAGCACAACAGTAACATTTAGAACAAAATGAAATAAATCATTTAAAGGAATTGATTGTAAGGAGAACTATTTATTTGTTGTAGTTATTGAAAAATCTTCATTGATTCAATCATTGCATGACTTTTTACAAGTTACAATGGCTCACATCTAATAGAATATTTAATTTTAAGAGGTCTATTAACCATTCTTTTCAATACTATTAAAATTTAATGACATTTAAAATGGTCTAACAACACCATAATTTGTATAAATAGTTTAGAAGATCTATAAGTAATTATTCATAACATTTATATTTTGTATTATTTTCTAAATTGTAATATGCTTTTTGTCCATTACATCGTGCTTCTTCTTTGACCACGGGGTTGATCTTTTTGTAGAATAAGATTTTGTCTTCATTACTCTTTGTTATAATAAAGCATTTGTAATATTTTGGGTTTGTCATTTTTTAGAGTTGTCAAAGTTATATCATCTTTAAAACAATTGTTGGAGTATTATTATTGGTATAATCTAATATGCTAATTCAAAATATTTTAGATCAACAAATCATGAGAATTATGTTTAAAAAATAATTTCTTCTCACAATAAAGTAATATAAATCAAATATTTACATGGATTTGATTTACTCAAGAGTGAAAGGTGGAAACGTTAGACTTGAAAGAGAATTACAAAATTTAAAGAAACAAATTTGGACATCTTGAACTCCTCACTTTATGTCAAAGAAATGATTCCCCATCATCTTCTATTAACTCCACACTATATATATTCCTATCCACTTAACTCCCCACTAAATATTTCCCTATTTGTTAGTTAACAAATTTTGTCCTTCAAAAATAACTTTGAAAATGACTCACTACGCCCAAGGCAAAAGACAAATTAAAAACTAACAGTGAGAGAGATCATCATTGTATTAATGATCTTCCTCTGAATTTTAGAGTTTTAACTCCCTCTTATGATGTAATTTAGATTTGGGGTATGCTTTTAACTAGAAAGCAGGAAATGTAAACTAACACCCAAGCATAGCCATGTTGCAGATGAAATTACAATACTACATAGAGGGTGGTTTTAAGACAATATTTGAGACAAATTTTGAGTAAATTGTCTTAACTTGAAACAAAACAAAACTTGTGTATTATCTTTAAGTGAGTGTTAAATTATTGTCTTAAAAGTTTTTCATTGTAAAGACAATAAAAAATAATGGTATTATTGTCTCTTGAGAGACAATTTCATTTTTGTTTCATTTATTGTCTCTCTACAAACAATATTCTCATTAGAGACAATATCACTTTTGTCTCTCTAAAGATGACATAAAATACTTAAAAAAAAAAAAAAATAGCTCGCTATTTATATAAATCAATATTCTTAAATATAAACTGTATATGGTTGATTACTTCATGTGAGGGCATGATGGAATCGAACCACCAACCTCCTACTTGTAAAGCAACTGCTCTTCCATTGAGCTAGAACCCTTTAAATAATAAATATACCTTTCAAAATCTTATTTTTATTAAGGTCTTGTAATAAATTTACAAAAGCTCCAAACTTAAAAAAAATGTAGTAAAACAAATAAATAGTTGCACAATCACACATTCACATAAAAGTTTAAGTCCTAAGAGATATTGATCATGAGGCCTAAGAAGATCCTATGATATATTTGTTGTAACATCAACTGTGCTGGTGTAAATAAATTTAAAACATGTATTTCTCGTCACAATAGTAACATTCTCAATAATTAAGTATCTAAATTTCTACAATTTTATCCTCTTTCAAGTGCCAATTCAACATTGACCTATAACATGGCAATACATCTTGAAGTACAAGTACAATAAATAGAAGAAATCACTTCATCATTAGTTCAAAAAATCCCCAACTTATATCTGGAATTTCAATGTCCTTTGCCTCTTTCTCTTGCCAAAGATTTCTAAAAGCACCCCAAAAATCATCATCCATGCCATTCACACGGGGTCTTAATTGAAGGGGCAATACAATACCACATGCGTTCATATTGGGGGGTTTTAAAAGGGCAAAAAAAGGGGACAATATATTACCTAAATAGGGGGGAGGGTTTTTTTTCAGTGGGGGGCAGCGGTGGGGGGGCTTGAGGTTTATATAGGAAAAGGGGTGGGGGAAGGGAAGGGGGAGCGGGGTATTGGGTGGGTATTGGAGGGGAGGTGACAAAAAAGGAGTTTGGGGCAATGTTTTTTGAAAATAGGGGGATTCTTTAGTATGCCACAAATGCACATGCTATGATTCAGGTTTACTAAGTGAAGCCCCCATGCCCATTCATCATAAAATAATATTCAAAATAGTTCATTGTAATGTTTTTAGAAAAGTAGTCTACCACATTGTTAATTATTCCACGAGGCCCAATTATAACTGTAGCAAGGGTTTGTATATTGTAATAGGGTGAATAACAAAAACTAGTAAAAAAAATTGACAACCATTTATGCATCAAACCTAATAAGCTATCAAAGATATCCTAAATACATATACCAAAAGACACAAATAGATGTCAATCTCAAGACACCAATGTCTCAAATCCAATATAAGTGTCTTAATATTGATTACCTCCAAGGTTACCTCAAGTTTTTGAGACAGATTGATAGTGGACACGTTTCTGAGTCCCTGATTTTTTGAGACATTTTTGGGGATGACTAGGGGACAATAAAGGTGACAACTATATAAAATGTTGCAAATTTTAATTATATTGTGAAATTTTAAATATTCATATTCATATGAATAAAATGTGCATATATACATTATAGAACCTTAACATATAACATTTTTGTTAAATAACTTAAATTGAGAGTTCACATGAGAGTCAAACTCCAAAGAATTATCAAAACCCAAATGTTAATAATTAATTCACATGGTAGTAAAGCCTAGGGACATCCCCTAGGCTTTATTGTGTTCCCAACATGTACCCGTACCTAGACATCCCCAGGTAAGCATGTTTATCTCAATGTCTTTTAGGTAGATGTATGTAAAATATCTTTGCTAATGTAGTCACTAACAACAACAGTAAGTGACACTATAATAAAGCATAAACCCTTCTAAAAATGACAACATAAAGTAGTGTTCCAAAGGAACCTACTACATTTGGTACATAAAAATAAGAATAGTAATTTTCAAGGAAAAAACCTAAAAACAAGAGAGTATACAATGTTTCTTTTAATATTTAAATAGTTGACATCACCAAAACCTTGTCCTTATGTCCCTAGTCCTGGAAACTCAGAGAAACACTGGCATAAAGGTAATGATAAAGAAGAGATAACTATCCTTAAAATTTCCATCTAAAGAAATAAATAAGGATCATACCTTGTATCCTCCATCAAACGTGCCATGAAATGTATTTAACGATGCCAATAGTGTCATCCGATGAGAATATAACTGCCTACCTAAGTTTCATCTCAATTCATTCAAATTTGTTAGAGAAAATAACTTTAGAAGGTTTCATTTCAATCTTTTCATTAAAGATAACGATATATTTATCAGAGTTACTAACATTACAACAAATGTTTACCCTCCACTAGAAAGGTAACATTTGACAATGTGTTGCTGTTTATATATTTCTCCCCCAAGTATACCTGCATAGGTTTTTGTTTGGTAATATCCATAGTTCATACAACCATATTAACAAGATCAATTTTAAAAATAATTGTATGAGAGAAAGTCAAAAATTAATTTAAAAACTAAATCACTATGCATCTTCACTCTAAAAAGATAGTATTCATGTGACATGTGCAATTACACTAATATTAATTATTGAATCGATATCATGTTAAAACTTATTACCAAAAAATTGACAACTATTTGCACATTACAACTACTCAATCACATTCCTAGCTTATCAAAACATACCACAACATTTCCTAGCTTATTAAAACATATCATGACATTTCCTCAACCAGGAACCTCTAAGCATCACTAAACACCACTGCCATCAAAAGTATATCACACAATAAAATCCTTTCCTTTGAGAAATATTTCTAACAATCTATAGAAAATAGTTGCAGGAAGCTAACTACGGTCATTGTAAAATTGATTGTAATGTATTTTTTTGGACAACTCTTGATTTGAAATAGAAACTTGGTAATTATGCAGGGCTATTTTTTTTTTAAATTTTGAAGCAAATGCAATTTGATTAATATTTGAAAGTGAAACTTGCATAGTTTACTTACAAAATCAATTTTGAACATGAAACTTAAGTAATAGTTTAAAATTCAATCGAAACAGGGGGAATGAACAATAATTGCTAGAAAGAAAGGAAAATAAGATTTTTTTCCTTGAGTACTTCCTTGCTAAACCCATTGTTGAGAAGAACTACAAAATTTGTATTTCCCTCTACATCTTGCAAAGCAAAACAATATGTAATGTCTCTCAAAGGGTGGGGGAGGGGGACTATGAGATTTACACACCCTCCTTGACTTCTAGAATCTTCCTCATTGTCATGTTATTTCCTCTACCCCAATATATATTTCAATTTTAGAATCATATAATAAAAAAGAATATATAAGAGGACTTCAATCAATTAAATTCTCTCCAAAATATTTTCAATATTTTTGTATCAACCTAACTAGTTATTACCTTCTTTGAATTTTGTAATGGCTAAATGAAGTGTTGCAAAAGAGGACCAAATTTTGGGGATTTAATTTTGAAGATACCCATCTTGCCGATGTAGTGAGTGTCTTCCTATAAGCTACCAACAGGTTCATGTTGGCATACTTATGTATGCCCAAAAGGATAGTGAGGTACAATGTTAATATCTCCCCAAGAATAAACACAACCATAGTTAATAAATACATGCCTATTGGTGACTGTATGCTTATGTGGGGATGGTGCAAACCACATAGGATATTTGTCACATTGAAAAGGGAATTTGTGCACATTATTTACTTCCACATAAGGTTTACATGCAAGATACTACAAAATCGGTTAAATTGGAGCACACAGAGATGTTTCCCAATATAACCTTGTTTAACATGTAGCTACTAGGCTCATAACTGCATCTCCTTGAAAATTTGCAACACACCTCAGTAATCATGCCTTCTCTGGCTGCATAATACTGGAACCAAGTCTTTGACAATCTACAACCACATATAGTTCCCAATTAGAGAATGAAAAAATATTTGATCAATATTTTACATGAAAAAATTGCAATTTAGCCATCTCAACTTAGAAGTAGAAAATAAAACTAAATTTTTATTGGCCTATCATAACATCCACTAATCATTGTTTAAGAGCATCACCTATGCTATAGCTCCAGGAAAGCACTAATAAAGAATTGGAAGACCATGACCTAATAAGAGAAAAATTTGCATTCTAAAATTGGAAGAAAAATTAAACTATTGGTAAAATAATAGACATTGAAAAACTAATACCACTCATTTAAAAATCACACCTCATAACAATACCTATTATAAAATCAATATCCAATATCTTCAATGCACGAAGATTGACAAACTACACTCAATTAAACATGTAAACAAATAATAATTTTCTAACTACACAAAATGACATGTATAGAAGTATTATATACTTGATATTAAGTGTAAATTCTACAAACCACTATATGGTGTTCATGGAGTAAATTAGTGGTAACTAGTAGAACATGTATTTGAGATCATGAGCTTGTTACATTAGAGTGACAAAAGAAAACCATGGGTACACCTTGATGTGCAAGAGCCTTGATCCCATATATATTTTATGTGGTGTTATCCCAACAATTGAGAGCTCCCCAAAATAATCACTTAATTTTTTTTAGGGTCTCTACCTATAAAGCATGATGCATAATATGGTAAGCTTTATTAGTATTTTTCCCCTTTTAATGATATTTTGTCAATCAAAATTTACTATTGGAATTAAAAGTGTTGAAGTCAACTTAGATGATAATTATGTTAGAATCAAAGTTGATTTAATAAAATTTAACATTCAGGCTTCTGTTAGTCGTTACAAGGTTTTTCTCAATAATATCTATAATGTTTTTGATAATAAAGCAACCAAAACAAGGGGGCTAACCCATTACAAGATAACAAAGCAAGCACGAGAAGTCCCACCACTAACAACACACTAAAAAACCATCACACCCTCAGCCAATACCTTTCTTTAAAATCAAAAACATGAAACGAGTGGCAAGAAGACCAACAATAACAACAAAATTGGCAACCCAACAATAATCACCAGTAGGAAAAGATCTAGCTAAGTTAAAAACAAAGACCCAGATAACCATAATATTAGAATAATACCACCTACCACTACCAGTCTTGGTCATATGATAAACAAAGTCAATAAACACACGAATTAACAGGCCCTTAAAGGCCAACCACTAGCAGCAAGAGTTTAAAACCATCATAAAAAATAGAAGGAAAGTCATTTGGGGTTGTTCCCCCCATCGTTAAGCAACAACTTGAACCAGTCTTCCGCTAGAAACTGGAATAGTTTCCCTTCATCCTTCTTCATCGCCTAAGTCTTCAGATTCTCCTAATGGAGGAGGTGAAGAGTCATGGTCGCCAAGTGCATCACCTTCACCGCAAAGTTTTCCAGCCTATTGAAAATAACGCCAAGATACTTGACCTTACCTTACAGCAGCTGTAAATCTTCCTTAGCGCCAAGATCTTTGACTTTCCCTTGCAATAATTGTAAATCTTCCTTAATTTGATGTAGCTCTGACTTATAGCCCTATTTTCTGCCATTTGAGGCACTGACTTTGTCCTCCTTAGTCACTTTCACACCCTCACTATCCTCCTTAATGACATCTTCCCCCGACAAGCTCAAAGGCGAAGTAGCAGTAAGAGGGAACTCCTTGTTGTTTCCACCCGACACTTTCTTTATCAAAAAATCCACCAGATTGAGTTTGAAGCTAGCCGACACTTGCATAGATTCCTGGCTTCTCTCTCCTCCCTCCATGGTTAGGGTAACTTTTCCCTTCCCCTTATCATAGTTGTCTTCCTCCTTATCTTTTATCTTCTTCCCCTTCTTGTTCTTTTATTCAATTTTCACTTTTTCCTCCCTTCTTCCCCCTCAACATCCACCCCTTCCTCATCCACCTCAAGATACCTTTTCCTCACTGCCTTCTGCTTGACACGAGAGTTGGAAGCAATTATGTGGGACCTCCTCCTGCTGTCATTATCATCTTCTTCTTCTGCAGAGTCAATGTTGATCTACAGTTCCCCCACCTTATCAGCGGGACCCCAACAAGTATCTTTAGTATTTTTACTCGTGGGAATGGGTGTTTTAGAGGATGAAGTCGGTTGAGAAGGGGAAACACCATTCTCTTTAGGGTTGTTGAAAGGGATGGTGGTCATGTCTTGTATGAAAACAATTTTGGGAGGACACAAAGCACGATAAAAATTATACAATCGAAGGATAAGCCCTTGGTGGAGGATACAATAATTCTGCTTGGTGCTTTTCTTCATCCTCACATCCATGACCAAAGCTTCCAGGGAATGAAGTACAAAGAAAGAGATACAAATCTCTTCATTATAGCGTAAATGATTTAACAAAGGGAAATGGTAATTGTAGCAGGTCCCAAAATGACCCTCAAGAGTGAGATACTTCATCAGAATTAGGCATACATCATTCCACGGTTCAGGCAGCTCGTCACATTTGAAAACCCCACAGAAATGAACAAGAACCTCCATTTTTTGAAGAATCAATTCACGCTAGTGTCGTCCCTGCTCTTGGTAACCTTCCTCCACTTTGTTCCCTCCAAGGACAACCCCGCGGCTTGAGCTATAACTTCTTCATTTATCTCGAAGGTGATACCATTTATGGTAACCTTACGATCTTCCCAAGTATTGACAAGCTGCATTGAGTTTAATATGTCTATAAAAGTGCATATTAATGTATGTGCTAAATTTGTCTCATAATATCTTTAATGTTGTTTCATGAGTTCAATATGTCTATAAAAGTGCATATTAACGTAGGTGCTAAATTTGTCAAATACTTTGTTTCTTGTCACCATTGATTTGTCAAAATGTTTGTGAATTGTTTCATTTGATTTATGGTAATCATCACCAACGTCAACTTAAAGCATGATGAGAATTGAGAACCCACAAATCTCAAGGCAAACCCTACTAGAAGCACCAACCCCTCATTCAATTCGTTAGAACTTTCCCACTAGAGGCACCGACCCCTCATTTAGTTCGTGTGCACCAACTCACTAGAGGCACCGACCCCTCATTCAAATTTTCACCTTATCATTGTTGATTCTACAACGGATGATGGATGCTCTTTATTCTTCACAAATTAAGCTATAGTTCTCTTCTTCAAATTGTTACAATCTTCTTCTCAAATTGATCTCAAGCCTGCCACAAAATTCTCTTCATATGTTTTCTATAATGTTGTTCTTATATCACCTTTAAATCTTGAATCAACAATGCACTCCACATCTTCAACAATACTTGTATTCAATAACTTCCATTGCTCCAAATAGATAAATACATAACTTCTTTGCGATTTGACAATTAATTAATTAAATTTATTACAAATAACTATCATGAAGTCTATTGTATATTGAATGAGATCACCTCCTTGTTATATCACATTGTTAATAAGTCAATTATTGTCTCCACATGAAAATAATGTTAAGCCTCCATGTCACCTCCACATGAGAGTAACTTTAATTCCTATATCATATTATTGGTAAATTCAAATGTTGCCTCCACAAGTTACTATATCATGTTGTTGATAAGTCAAATACCATCTCAACATAAGAAATAACTTTACTTCACATTATTGAAGAAGAAGAAGGAGAACTTTTAACGTCTAGGAGGCTAAACATTAAATAGCTTATGGGACAACCAACCTTGCAATCTTTGTCTTAAGCAATTTGGTTCTTTTTCTATACACGATGATGATGAGCTCCCTCAATTTCTCAACAACTACCTTGCTAAAAAGACTATACCACAACCCAACTAGAAAGACATTAACCAATTGCTTATGACATCCCTACAAATTTCACACCCCAAAAATGAAATATCATTGATAAAGCCAAATATCACTTCCCTTAAAAGTAACTTTACTTGTGATATCACATTATTAATAACCCAAATGTCACCTCCCTAAAAGTAACTTTACTTCCTATATCACATTATTGATAAACCCAAATGTCACTTCCCCTAAAAGTAAGTTTAAAAGTAAGATAAGAACAAGTTATTGAAGTCGGCTTAAGTTGCCTAACTGTCCCATAGACTATGTTTAGCATAGACTTTAAATTTTTTATCTATTTATCCGTCTTCCTATTATACATTATTCATAAAGTCGTGTCACCTCCACATAAGAAACTAAACTTCGAATTGGTACGTTCACTTTTAACTGGCTCCCACTGACATTAGAATAAGTATAAATTCCTCTTCGACACATAAATAAACGAGTTCCGAGGCTCCATAGGCCACAGGAGCGGAGGAAATGTATCAATACTGTGACCCAATGAGGAATACTCCAATAAAACAGCCCTGCCAGCTTTGCCCAAAACCACTCTTGTTTAATTTCAAAACCGCCTTCAAACAAACCAAAGCCATTACATTCGCTCGCTCAGGCAAGCGAACTGTAATATTGTGTTCTAGTTTGCCCAAGGCTGCGATGTCGGATCTGGTTCTGAAGCCGAACGTCATACCGGCGCTGGTGGTTGTAGGCTCCGCCAATGCCGATATATATGTGGAAGTGGACAGAGTTCCGAGAGAAGGAGAAACAATTGCCGCTCGGACGGGGCAGACGCTCGCAGGCGGGAAGGGCGCCAACCAGGCCGCCTGTGCCGCAAGGCTGGCTTATCCTACTTACTTCATCGGCCAGGTATTTTTCTGCTTCTGAGGAATAGAAATCGTTCGCAACCACTGAGTAGCAAATTTGTTATTATTATTTTAATTTACATGGCCGTGCTGATAAGAATTGGGGTAGCCTCTTAGAATAAGAATATGCCGTCATAAATTTGAAAAATTAAGAAGATGCTGTGGGAAATTTAAGAAACAAGAGTGAATTTTAATGGCCTTAGGGCATTTTGCAAATTTCGGCGCATTAACGTTGTTTGCTTTGCATCGAACGCTCTGTTTTCTTGCGCTTTGCTCTTTGCTCTTTGCGGATTTAGATTACGGTGGTTTAAAATGCTGGAATTGCGCAGATTCTGTTTTAATCTCTCTGTTGTTTCTTTTCAATTAGGGTAGTTTTTGTGGCATTTTATGGTTTTGGTTATTAGATATCGAGGATTTGCGTATCTTATAACTTTTATTGGAATATTATGATAATGATGTTCGGTTTGCGGTTGTTCTGATTTAAATATTTACTGTTTAGACAGTCATTATATGTGATGATAGCGAACATTTTAGGATTATACTGGTTGTGTATGCTCAGTTTGGCAGCTTTTTATTGTATAGTTGGAGCTTAGGTCGCATGATTCGTTTCTGGTTTCTATTCTCTTTAACAGTGCGATCCATTGCCCTGGATGAGGTCCTGCGGGCAGTGGAGCGGGGGGCAGGCAGGGTTTCCTTAATTTTTGATGCGGTGCTGCCTACAAATTTTTGGATCTTTTACCTTTGTGTTAGGATTGGTGACATCTTAACTTTATATTCTAAAGGATTGGTGATATTAACCCTGCTATCCTATGATTATGTATCTTAACTTTAATATTTTAAAGAATTGGTGAACCGTGATATTAACCTTGCAATCCTATGATTATGTATCTTAACTTTAAGTGGCTCCAAGAATTATGAAATGGGAACTTTCAATGTTGCACACGAGGGGAAACATTTTTCGAAATTAAATATTACTTTTGAGCACTTGAAATATTCTTTACAAGGTGGCATTGAATGGGGAAACTTAATTTGGCCAATGACAACAGTGTTGGACACTAGACATGAATTGGAAGAGAATTCCACCATCTATCTATGGTGGTGTAAAAGGCATCTATAACATTGTAAGGAGTGTGTAAGAAGCATCTATAACTTGTAAGAGGATCTTTGACTATGTTTAAAAAGTGGGTAACCCTTTTTGAAAACAAGGAGTTGTTATATTAAGTATTATAGTGGACTGCTAGTGTCCTTTAGTAAACTTAAAGAACCAAGTGTATGAGAAAAGCCTTGAAGCTTCTAGAAATATTTATATCTTCTGAACACATGTTATGGGATATCTTTTGCATGTAGACAACTTAGCTCATGGTTGAGTCCATTATATTGGAACTCATTTATTATTTCTTGTATTAATTTTGGTTATATTTTGGAGCTTGGGTAGAATAAAAACAAGTTGTTTTACAAGTTGTAGAAGTAACAAGGGAGAAATTGTATCGGTGTAGCTCTTTTGAATTATTAAATAAGCTTTGGGTTTGGGTGTGGAGTTTTTTTTCACAAAGTTTCTCCATTTATATTTTGTATATTTATTTCATCTATTGTATGATTATTTTCTTTCCAGCTATGATTTATCACTATTATGTACTTGAATGCTTTAAGTTTGCAACATATCTTCAGTTGTAAGTTATATTCTATTGCTATAGTGAGTGGCTTCATCAATTACTTTTAGTATCATTTGATTCTCACTTGTTACTGAGGAGAAAATTTAGAGATTAGACAGAAAATGTGAGATTTTGTTTTGGAGGAATGTGACAAAAAAGTAGTGGCTACATAACTTTGGTCTTCCCTATACATCCATGGCCAAATTGTATTTACTACTACTTTCTTGGAGAAGATTCCTAAAATACCATGCGATGTTTATTAAATATCTCTAGGACTAATAGTTCCTTGAAAATAGTAGTAACCCCCACATGGGACCATGTTGTTGTTAAATTTTAAGAACCAAAATAACATCAACAAATAACAGATAAATCAGGAACACAAGAACACCAGAGATACCCTGGGAAAACCCTCCTACTCGAGGGAAAAACTCAGCCGCACCAAAGAAATTCTCCTTTATTGTATACTCAAACTGGATACAATGTTCTGAAGCTTAATCAGAAGATAATCTAAACAGGATTGTTAACTCTTAACAATCAACCAAAGAAACCTTTCAGCAGTTCAAGGCTAGCTTGCTAGTATCTACAATATGAACAACACAAATGAATCTCACGGATTACAAAGTATGAGTGATTGCCATATCACAAATGATCTTATACAGATCATACATCACAGTCTGAACCAAATCCGACTATCGACAAAGACACTAATGTCTGATGCAAACACGGAGATAAAGAAGCAGATGCCGTAAAACTAGAAGTAGATCCAATAACAGCTCTCTCTGTCGATCACCATAGTGTTCCACAACTTTTTGATAGATCACCATTTTTATGTACTCCACACGACCCAAAAAGACTATAACTGACGATAGCCCAAGTGTCACCGCCTGTGGAGCCATAACAATTCGATGGTAGTTACAAATACATGTCTTTTGATATTCCATCAACACTCGGACTCTTCAATTTTTTTCATTTTGTGACTTCAACAACCACGAATGCAAGACGACAGTTACACATGTGATGACACCTAGAATTTCAAAGGCTTCGACAATCAATGAGAAGACTTTAATACCGATGCCGTTGGAAGTCTCTTCATTTTCAAACGCAAGAATATGAAAGAGCACAATAATCAAGATATCTCCTACAACTACAAACATCAACACTCCCTCTTAGCAAAGGAGATATCTTTCACAGATTCTCATGTCATGGAGTCTCTCAACATGATAGTCACAATGGCTACACCCATCGTGAAGAAAACAAAGTTTGTCACGGATTCTCTCAACGTGATAGCATCATGGAGTCACTCATTTTGATGTCCACCATGGCTACTCCCAGATGGTGGAAAGAACAAGTGCACAAGTGCCCATCACGGAGTCACTAAACGTGATGTCGTCATCTCATCACGACGTTCACCATTGCTACTCCCAGAGGATGGATCCACCATAGCTACTTCCAGAGGGTGGAACAAGGGCTTTCACCTCAAACTTCTTTCGCAAAGAAGAACGCGTTAACAAGGGATTGCACCTCGAACTTTTCCATCACGGAGAAGAACTCATTAACAAGGGATTGCACTTCGAACTTCTCTCTCGCAAAGAACTCATTAAAACACAATATATCATTTGAATGCTGAGACTCCCTCTCAGTTGAAACTTGAGACTCCCTCTGAACAGGGCATCATTCTCATGGCTTTGATTATCACAATATCAGGAAATTGGCTCCAATGTTTGTCCAACAATGAGATTTTGCAGTCACACTGCTACACAAGCTTGCTGATCCTCTGCAAAGTACTTGGCATTCTACATCTGCCACTCAAGCTCCCCCTGAATCTGATTTCTGCAAATGAATAGTCTCCCTCTGAATATTATTTCTTCCTCTTCAGAGAAACTAAATGCAATGACAATTTGAATAGGTTCTTTCTCTTTAATGAAGTTATGTGCCATCAATTTAGTCCCATGGCTGCAAGCTGTCCCCATGTTCATTTCTACAGCCAACATGACTTTGTATGTAATCTCTCATCACCCCGTTGTTTCTCGATCCATCCTGGAAGCATTTTAGAGAGATTAGTAGAAGTTCATAGAATCAAACTATCCTGAAGAGAAATCTACAGATCAATGCTAAAAGCACACATGATACACTATTCCCAGTGTTATAACATGAATTATCTTCATAAAAAATCATATCAATATTCAAGAAATCAAAAACTTATCTCTTGAAAAAAAATGGAAGCTATGGACAAGATTGCATGAGAACCCTCAATAGCTGAGATTGTAACACTCGTAGCAAGCATTGAAGAACATATATGACACCCATTAGCATCATGATTCTTCTAGAATCCAATTGTCCTATTCTGGTTCATGATCTTTACTTAGACCCGCTTTGATACCATGTTAAATTTTAAGAACCAGAATAACATCAACAAATAACAAATAAATCAGGAACACAAGAACACCAGAGATACCTAGGAAAACCCTCATACTCGAGGGAAAAACCCAGCCACATCAAAGAAATTCTCCTTTATTGTATACTCAAATTGGATATAATGTTCTGAAGCTTAATCAGAATATAATCTAAGCAGGATTGTTAACTCTCAACAATCAACCAAAGAAAACTTTCAGCAGTTCAAGCATAGCCTGCTAGTATCTACAATATGAACAACACAAATGAATCTCATAGATTATAAAGTATGAGTGATTGCCATATCACAAAAGGTCTTATACAGATCATACATCACAGTCTGAATCAAATCTGACAATCAACAAAGACACTAATATCTGATACAAACATGAAGATAAAGAAGCAGATGCCGTAAATCTAGAAGCAGATCCAATAACAGCTCTCTGTGTCGATCACCATAACGTTCCACAACTTTTTAATAGATCACCGTTTTTATATACTCCATGCCGCCCAGAAAGACTATAACTAACGATAGCCCAAGTGTTACCGCCAGTGGAGCCATAACAATTCGATGGCAGTTACAATACATGTCTTTTGATATTCCATCAACACTCAGACTCTTTAATTTTTTTCATTTTGTGACTTCAACAACCACAAATGCAAGATGACAGTTACACAGGTGATGACACCTGGAATTTGAAAGGCTTCAACAATCAAGTAATATTGATGCCGTTGGAAGTCTCTTCATTTTCAAACGCAACATTATGAAAGAGCATGTGCCTTAGACACCCTAGGCAAGGATTACCTCTTCTGTCAAGTCTAGACTAGAACTCGCCTCTAGCCTTATTAGGGCATGCAAAGTATGTTTTATTTAGTTTTTACCTATATTACCGGGTTCGTACCAATAGGCCCCGAACCGGGTTTGGGTACGTACCCGGTATTGGTTCGTTTGTGGGTACTTCCTGGGTACTGTGGGTACATGATATGGCTGATTCGAAAGTTTTCAACTATCAATTGTTATTTAATATTTATCTTTGGCATTTGGCATTGATCAATGATCAAGTATCGTACTAGGAAATGATTTCTCGTACCCACAGCCATCCCCAAATCTGAACCGGTAACTTAGGTTTTTACCAAATACAACATTTCAATATTTCTCATGTGTATTGAAATATGGGTACTACTATGAAAACCATATTGCTTTTTCCACTTGAGCTAATCCCATTCCACAAATTGTGTATGGTTATGATATTTTGTAATTCTCATTATAGAATATCTTGGGTTATGCATCTTATGATATATGCTAAATTACACTATGTGCTATGAGCCTTTTGGTTTGCTGTTTATTTGATCTCATGCAAAGCTCAAGCGTTTATGGCTTTTGGTGACAATGTCTATTTTATAGTTTTAGTTGTAGTAGATGTTTAGTTTTAGACCTTTGATTATCAAAGAGAATATATTTCCACAATCCATGATCAATAGAGTGTCTTGTTTGTGGATTCAACTGCGTAAATTTTTTTGCATCAACATTTCAGATCACACTCCGCGATCCATCATCAAGATGAAAGAGCTGTAAGAGAGAAATGGGTAGATTGCTACAAAACCTTTGATTATGATGTTACTACCCAATCTTTGGTTACTTGGTTCTTTTTTGGTTTCATTTCATTTGTTATTTTTTATGTACTATTGCTTTGTGTGTTTAATCAGAGGAATTTGGTACCATTTTTCTCTTTATTTGGTAAAGCTTGGGTGATTTTGTGGGCTGCCTTAAATGAGGTACATACAATACAACTTTAGATTGCATTCTTACAATTCCTATACATTGCTTGAATTTACCAACAAAAAATTGCATTGCAACCTCACCTAACATTTTTTTGAGTTACAAGCTACCTTATTACAGTTAGGGAAATTTGCGTTTGTGTCAGTTCTTAGAAGTTCCCCATTGCCATTATGCCACAGTCCCTTTAATATTAGGCTTTTTGTTGTTGTATCTGCCCTATTATTTTAATAGGGCACAATTTTATTATTTTAAAACTTTGGTTATAAAACATCCATGGTTTTTGCATTTTATGGTTCAAAGTACACAAATGTTCAAGTCTTCACTTTTATGGTTCTTCGAATCCTTGTTGTATACAACCAATTGTAATTTTAGGTAGACAATGGACATTAGTGATTTTATGCTTGATCAAATTTTTTGACATAATATAATGGTTAAAGCTTTGCTTACATAAAAAATTACTTCATTTCATGTTATTCTTTTGGAGTGTGTTGAATTTATGTGTTTTGAATGGAATAATACAAGGAAATCTTTGTTTATTTTATAGAATTGTTGCTTTATGTGCAAATTAGAGAATTTTGAGATTTGGTTTGGGTTGTTAATTTTAGACACTTCACAATTTTGACAATACTTTAGCATGAGTGGAAATGTATATCTATCTAAAATTTAGAACAAACACCAAAGAGAATAAAGCAATATTAAACCCTTCATTGTAAATCAAGCATAACATCCAATTGAGCTAAAGAAAATTAAAATAAAATGAATAATTGAAAATCATAACTTTTTGTTGAAGACTTGAAGTTGATTGCTCTAGTTGTGATTGCTTAAGGAGTCATGCAAGATTTTTGTAGTATGTGCTTTTTAAAGCTACAATGGATTATTGTGATTTTTTGTTGATGAGGGATGAAGAAAGATTTATAGATGTCTTGATTGAGGATGTGGATGGTTTAGATTTGAAGATGTAGTCGGCTAAGATGCATAAGGGTAACTTTATTAAATGTTTGGTATCTTCTAGAACTAAGTTGTCGGTATGGGTACGGGTATGAGAAGTGGGTACATGGGTACAAGAAAATTATTTTGTCCTTGGGTACATGGGTTTAGGTATGTGTATATATATATATTTATTTTATTATATATACACAAAATTTTAATAAATATATGGAATTGTAGAACTAAATAAATTTGATGATATGATGCTTCAATTGGCATTTGATTGTGATAATTTTAGCTAAGTTCTTGATTCTGGTCTCCACTCCCAGGTCCCCTCATTGTAATCAAATTTCTTAGATGACAAGAGATCCCACTAACTAATGGGGGTTTGGGTGTGGAGACCCTAATGAGTTTGAGGGACATTTTAGGATTTTCGAAAGCAAAAACAAAGTAAAAAAATGTCCTTTTTGATACTTTTTGGTGCTCAGGGCCTTTGGGTATGCCCGGGTATGTACCTAGGTGTACCTAGCGACTAAGTACATACCCATGCGTACCCTTGGGTGATCCTGTTCCTGGACGCACTCGCTTTGAACAAGGGGACACCTTAAGGGCATACTCAATAAAGCAGTCTTGAGCAAGCCAAAGAATGAATGGTCAAGATTGGCAAATGGATGGCTAGGATTGATTGAAGTGACTCTATGCTACTTTAGGGTTTGTTTTTATATGAAGGTTGAGATTTTATCTATGTTACTCCAGGTTTTTGGGATGGGGGGAGGGGGGTATGAGGGGACACATTTTTGAGTCTGATTTTTTCAAACCATTTTTGGGGATAGTTGGGGGATGTCAAAGGCCAACGTCTATCCAACCATCAGAATCTAAATCTTATCAAGGGGAGTTCAGGAAAAAATGAAGTCCCTTCTTGGTAAGATTTAGATTCTAATGGCTGGATAGACACCTCCATGTCAAAGGGGGCAGCTATATAAAATATAGGGGAATTTAAAATATTTAGGGAAATTTTGAATATTCATATGAAAAGATGATTTAAAGCATGCATATATACATTAGAACCTTAACATATAGCATTTGTGTTAAATTGAGAGTTCACATGAGTGTCAAAGTCAAACAAATTATCAACCCTTAATAGTAATACTTAATTCAAGAATCAAATTGCTTTTAGAATTCATTGTCAATATGCATGTCAAATTGAAAAATAACTATGTTACCTGGTTCACCAGATTTATGGCTGGACCTAGGTTCGGTTCGAACCAGGTCCACATACGATAATGGTTTGATTTTTGGTTTGCGGGGTTTGCATGCAAATGAAATCAAGACTAAATTAAATTAAACTCTTGCATATTTGTTCTGTTGGCTGTCATAAAACTCTTTGTCACAATAATTTGCTAGTTTCGGCGTAGTTTTTGCACAAGGAATTGTTGGTCAAGTTTGTGCATTGTGCGCCTCCTTGACCGGTTCCCAGTTTTATAAATAATGGGAATTATTATATTTTAAAGTTTGTTAATATTTTTATATTTTAAATAATTTATTATTAGTTTATTTTAATAATTTTAATTTAATATTTGCAAAAAGGACATTAATTTTAAATTAAATATTATATTATTTAATTTTAATAAATAATACATTTGACTATATTATTTAATAATATAATTCAATTTCAAATATATATATACACACGTTATTGTACTAACAAACCCAACTGAACCCAAACCCCATTTCAAAATTTTGTTGTACCGAATATTTCATTTGCAATTTAAGCTACAAACCATAATTGAATGATGAACATGAAAGAAAGCATGCACCACAATAATCAACACAAGAACACCAAGATTTTTACGTGGGAAACCCAATGAGGAAAAAACAATGGCGAGAGTCGATCCATGCTCTAGAGAGGACTTGTTGAGTAAGATACAATGATATAAGAACTTGTCGAGGAGGTACAATGATATAGAAACATGAACTTTTGTAGAAGAAGCATCTATCATATGCTGATGTTGCAATCCTTTTGTAGCACAATTATCTATTCAAACTAATTTCACACATTTCATCCTTATTTGATCTGATTCTTGTCTCCCTTTTTTTCACCACACATTCTCAAATGATCCATCCTTCTTTACATATCCTCCACTACACTTTAAATACTAATTAGGTCGGCATCAATAACACCTAAAGAAGAAATGTGTAGTAGCACATAGGTCGGCCTCAAATCAACTGATCCACAACAAATAGAATATAGCGAACCATGCAAGGAGGTTACTTGAGCTTAAAACAATCTCATTAATTTGGCACACTTGATAAAAGATCTAAGACAATCATCTGCAACATTTCAACAACTCTAATTAGGTCAGTTCAATCATACAACACCTTACCAGTCAGTTTGTTGGCAGTTTGTTGTCATTGATGTCAACCGAATGAGATGTACCCGCAAAGGGGAGAGACTTCGATAGTGAGTACATGGAGAGATATACCTTGAGGGAGAGTTGTGCACTGATAGTGTTTGTCGTTGATGTTGCCATCAATGACAAAGAGGGAGATTGTTAGCAATATGAGATTGTGTTTTCATCAATGTCAACTTGATGTGAGAGAGGCTCGAAAATGTGTGTTCAGATGTTCCTATGGTCTTTGGTATTGCTCTTGAGTGAGCATGTGTTGTTTCTAGAATGTTCTTGTATTAGGAGATAGAATATGCATGAAAGAGTATTTGAAGTTTGTATGGGAGAATTCTCCACATTCCTTCGCATTTGGTGATGATGGTATGGGGTTTTGGATATAATGTTTATGTTTAGTGGATGTTGCACTACTATGTTTTCACATCCTTTGCATTGTAGTTGATGTGGTTGGTAGTTGCAATTTGCTGATGGTGAACCTGTTTGTTAGGATTGGTCTGGAGAATGCTTGGCATTGCTCTGCAGTGTTGTTTTTGGTTGTGCGTTTTGGAGGAAATGTTCAGAATGTTTGTGCAATGTGTCAGTTTAATTTTCGAGTGTTGGTTTGCTCCACAAGAGGAGCTGTGATGTTCTTTTTCTCGACATTGTTGTCTATGTTGGTCTTTGGCCAACTTAGTTGGTTTTCTTGTTTGGATCACATTCTTTTGGTCGGGGCTTGTGTTGGAAGTTGAGTTAAGGTGTTGTTATAGGTCATACTATGGCATGTGAAGATTCACATTAAGCTATTTGCATTGTATGGTGCTTCTTTTGGGCCGATTGGTTGTGTGCTACATTGTTTATCTACACGTTGCATTTGATGCTAACTTTGGGGGATGTGTTGTTTCGTGCAAACTGATTGGAGGGACTTCGAAAAATGTGTTATGACGTATTTGGGTCCCCATTATCTTTTGAATTGGACCATGATCACCACAGTTGCTTTTGGTGGTTGACTTGGTTTAAATTATGAGTATTTTGTTTTGGCCAACCTAGTTGAGGGTTTTGATGAAGTTGTTGATATATAGTGTTGTCCTCAATTTTGCATTCCCCAAAATGGAGGCAACCCTACGCAATTCTCAACGATTGGTAGGAGTTTTCTCTAAGAGTGTTGATGATTTGCAAGGAGTTTTATTTAACGGGATCAATTATACCTTGGTTCTTGTTCGATTTTACTTCTTGCGAGCATCCAGTCTTTTTGTCTTTCTTTTGCTTTGCCTTGCTTTGCGTCTGGTTTTTGTTCACGTTCTGGTCGTAGTCTTGTAGCCTTTGTCTTCCAGTTCGTTTCGGGTAGTTCGCACGTCTTTCTAAGATTGTCAAAAGGGTGGGCTTTTTCTTGTTAGGTGCATAAAATGAAAGCTTATTTTGTATGTGAAATAGATTTTAAACTCTATTCTAAAATTTTGTGTCATTTTGCGAAGTTTTGCTTAAAATTTTTAATGATAGCAGGTTTTTACATCATATCTGCATATCAAATCATTAAAGTTTTAAAGTTGCATGTAAAATTATAAAGTTCTTTCTCCATTTATATGCGTCCTTTAAAAGTAACATTTGCGTAAAAGGCAATTGTTTTATTAAACGACGAGAAAAAGATGAGATTTATAAATAAAAATTGTTTATAAATTTCATAATCAAAATGAGTAATGGGGTCTAATTTAACTCATTTCGAATTTCCATTTAATGACGATTTACTTAATTTGCTATGCATTATTTAAAAATAACGTTTAAAATCTAAAGTCTAAAATCATTGAATTTAAGACATATAACATATGATATTATGATTTTAAAATTTAGTGATATAATACATATTATGGCTTTATGAAATAAGCGTTAGTTTTTAAATCACTTGGCGTACATTTTCCTCCCTTCTAAATTTCATGGTTTTCATTTATGAAATAAACGTTGATTGATACATGTTGTATTTCATAAAACGAATATGTATTATTCTTTTTAAAACCGTGGCTTAGCTGGGAGTATCGTTTTAAGTCTTATGGTGTGGCATATACATATTGTTTTAATATGTTATGTTTTTGTAAAGCCCGCGATTCTTTTATTAAAACCATGGTTTCATTTGTTTTTAAGGCGTTGAATTGCAAAATCATTACATATATTAATGTATGTCGAAACTTTCTTAAAATGCGTGGATGAAACATGGCGTTGATTTTTTACCCAAAGGCATGATTTAATACAAACTAAAATATGTAATGACTTGATTTTAATTTAAGGCGTCGTTTTATATGGAAAGTGCATATCGTTTTTTTATATATGCGATGCATATGCCTTTATTAAAATCTGGGCTTGCTTATAAGTGATTGGGCGTCGTTTTTCATTGAGGATGCATATGCGATGACTTTGTAAAAGCCCGTTAAAACACAACATGCTGTATGGCGTCGTTTTTTTATTAAAAATGTATCAACGTTTTCATTAAAACGTTTTCCCTCCTCCATGATATGCTGCGTTAACCTTCCAAGAACAGTGTGGTAAGTTTTTGAAATGGTTTGCATCCCCTATTTGCTGTGTTTTTCACTGAAGAGTCTGCCTGTGGTGGCATTAACGTACAGACTTTTTCTCCTCCAAGGAATCTGCCATTAATCTCTGCAGACTTTCCTCCTATTCTTGGGCAGATTTGGTAAGTTTTTTGACTTGTTATTTAAAAACGTTTTTGCTTTATCTTGTAATTTCGAAAATGCATTTGAATTGGTAAATGTATTTGATGATAATGGCTTGATTTTAGGGCATGTTTTTGAATCTTTCTTCCCTTTTGTTGCTGTTTTTATGCAAATTTTTGATGCATGACTGGCATTTGTCTTTCCCCAAACCATGACTCATAATATCGGCATTAATTTTCACAAGAATTTATCAATTTTATGGGTTATATAACTCTGAGATTTTTCCTCAAACAGCAAATTCAAAATTCATTTCTCATTTCCAGAATTTGCCTGTTTTGTTGGAGAAGAGGTTTTAAGTTTTTCCCCTTTGCATCCAAGGACGGTAAAATAGTTATTTTCTCTTTTCTTGTTTGCAATTTTATATTTTGTTTTTGTTTTGTATATGTTTTATGCTTTCTTCTTCTCTCTTATCTTCTCTAAGTCGCATATGAGAATGCAATTTATTCTCATATGCAGGCGGGATTAAAAACCCCGTTCTTATGGTGATTATCTCCAAAAGTGCATAAAGTGCAAAGTGCTGTCCACATATGCAGTCAGCCCATAAAACCCCATATTTTCATATCCCCATTCGAAAAAGATGTAAAGTTTCCCCATATGTAAATATGCTCAAAAAGCCCACAAGTGTGGAACTCCAAATATGCAATTTTGCCTAAAAAGTTCACCATGCGAATATTGCATTCCTTCTTGTCCCACTTTTCAAGATGTGCATTTGCGACGGAAAACCCCATTCATACGTATTTTTCCATCTTCATAAGGGGCTGCCCTCTTCATTCATTCTTGCATGTAGAAATGGATTTCTCTTCTCTTAGTGATGAAGTTCTCATTTTTTTGGATTGCTATGTCACAGTTATAGCTGCTGTGACCCTTGTCATGTCAGAAAGAGGATCTACGTCACCGAAGAATAAAGGAAAGAAGAAAATGAAATATCAATATGATAAGTACCAAAACTCTATTGTACCTTCTCAACTTACGTCTTATGTGGAGGAGATCCGCGATACAAAGATTGGACACCTAGACATGGGCGAGTTTCTGAAAAGGGTGGAGACATCCACAAAGACGACATGATCAGCATTCGAGAGAGCTTCATTCATCATGTGTCTACTTTCCCAACAGTTGCATTGGAACCCGAGTTCGTGATGGCATGTGCAAAAAACTTTGATCCCACATCCAGAATGATCAAGGATCAGGATGGGAAGGTGGTGATCAGTTTTGACCTGGATACCATAGATCAGGTTTTCAAAGTACCAACTGCTCCAATTGTCATGAATCTAACGATTGAAAAATCTCTCAAAAGTTGGGAAAATGGCAAGACATCTTACCTGAAAGATATGAATGATAACTGGTTAATCACCAAAAGACCGAATGTAGCCAAGTGGCCTAAAGGGTGCACCGGATCCGGCTATTGTTCATAAGTCTCTTTGTCAGTTTGAGACTTGCAATAATTTCCTTTGAAAGTGTTGTTAGAACACTTAGTTTTTAGAAGTGTAGAATCTATGACAGATTGCACGGAAATATGTAAAAGCATTTTCATGTAATCATGCTGGAGGTACATTATGTAAAAGCATTTTCATGTAATAAGTCAAGTTAGTTAGTTTAGATAAGCATTGAATAAGTCAAGTTAGTTAGTTTTGATAAGCATTGAATAAGTCAAAAGTGGTTTAGGTTTTCCCCTTTCTTCTCCACTTTTCCCTCTTCTCTTTTAATATATAAGGAGGGGGGTTCATTGTAAATATTCATCTTTTGTTGTGTGCAAGAAAACTATAGGCAATTCTCTTGTATTCTGAAAACTTTGAGTTTCATTGTGCAAAGTTGAGCATTTGAATAAAGGAACAAGGATTAACAAACTTTGTGTTGTTTATCTTGAAAATTGACGAGTGTATTCTTATGTTACATTGGTTGATCCTTTTCAAATTAATAGTTTTCTTTCGTATATCATTTTAGCGTTTTAATTCGAATTTTCTGAAGACTTTGAGCTTCAGGGAATCAAGATTACTATAGAAGTTAGTGGCTGCAATATTCCAAGGGCTGAAGACTTTGGGCTTCAGTGTTGGGAGTTAGATAGATAGAGTACTTATTTGAAGTGAGGACTAGAGACTTTGAACTCTTGTATCATTTCATCTTTAGATAAATTCACTGCTGTCTCAGTTGATTGTTTTTAAGTCAATCTCTGAGCCACCAGTATTACTGTTGCAAGGGGAATTGTATGTGTTACAATTCAGTTCTACTTGAAGCCACCTGCGGTAAGAAGGGACCCTCCCCTATTGCTGAGAGGAGAGAGTAATCTCACACACTGTTGCCTAAAAAATACATTTTGCCAAGTTGTAGTATTAGTGACTTGCAAAATATTTAGCCAACATATAGAAGATCATTTCAACGTATTGTTGTGTGGATTTAGTGCATGGATCAAGTGTGAAAGTATGAAGTGCGAAGATTATTTTGAGATGTGCTTTCATGGTCATATCATTCAGAAAGCCAGAGTTTGAGATAGCGGATGTGTATATGGTGTTGGTCATGAAGCTGGTCGCTTGAGATAGAGATTCTAGGACAATTTCATGCTTGGAGATTTGTTCATTTCAATTCATATCATTCCTGCGCCTACTTGAAGACAGTGAGTCCTTGGCAACTTTGTGCAAATCTGTATCTTGCTCTGAGGCAGTGAGCTTCAACCTGCAAGTCCTTTGTATCTTGCCCTGAGATTGTGTCTCGATTGTGTCTTAACTTGCAAGTCTCTTGTATCTTACCCTAAGGTTGTGCGCCTTAGCTTGCAAGTCAAATCAAGAGCAATGAGCTTCCTTGGCCATGAGCTTAACATAATATTGTAAATAGTTCTTTTTATATATTGTGAGTTAATCCTTATCGTGGTTTTGCCCTTCTTGGGTTTTCCATGTAAAAATCTGGTGTTCACGTGTATTCTGTTCATTGCTTATCTTTCTTTGGTGCTAAGTTGGTCAAAGTTAATTGATGTGGATTCATGATTAAAAGAGTTTAAGCTTATGTTCAAGATTGATTCAGCCCCCCTCTTAGTCTTGTGGTGTGCTTAGTAATTGGTACCATAGTTGAAAATCTTGCGATTATATCTCAGATATCGCGATATATCGCGCTACACAAACTGAAACGATATTATCTCCATTAATATCACTGACGATATTTCCAATATCGCGCAGCGATTTTTACTTAAAAATATTGCGATTTTTGGCGATTTTTACCCAAAAATCTTGCCGCTTATAACACTAAAGTTAAAAACAAATGATTTTTAAAAATAGGGATTTTTTTAAAGTTGTAAAGGCGTCAGGATTAGTTTTTTTTTTGGGATTAGGTGTAGTCTATATATATTTCTAGTTTTCATTGATACCTAAACTTGAACTTGATATGTATTCAAAAGTTGTAGACTTGTAGTTTCACGGAGTTTGACTTCGATATGTATTGAACTTATTTTTATTCAGATGTTGTACTTGTTTTTTGGTATATGATAATTATTAATAATTCTATGTTTTCTGCTAAGTTCTAAATTCTAATTGCTATGTATTTAACTCAAAACTTTGATTAATATATAGTGATATCTCAAATCGGTATATATTCTACAAATTTGGTGTTTACGTGTGTTTTTAAGAATATTTTAAAAAATTATATATTTTCAAATGTTCGATAAAAGTGCCGATTTTTTCGCCGAATTTTCGCCGAGACCAAGATTTTCAAAAAATTTGGGTCCGCCGAGTTTTTGCCGAGACCGAGATTTTCAACCTTGATTGGTACTATTAAATCTTATTTTAGAAAGGGGACATTACAACAAGTTAATTGACATGTTAGAAACTTTGAAAGTTAGAACATTGAACAATAAAATTAAAACATTAAAATCAGAATTTTAATATTTTAATTTAATTTTTAATAAAATCAGAACTTCAATAATAAAATCAGCAATGTCTTACCTCGCAATGGACCACCAGTTGTCATCAAGGATCTTTTGTTTGGTGGCTTTTCCTTCAGTAGAGCTTGAATTAGGCCATCTACTCTACTTTGAATTCACCATTATCAATTGTAGAGGCTCATGCATCTCAAGCATCCTCTCTAACAAAATGAAGTAATTGGCATATCTTGTCTCAATAGGTTTGAGGAACTCCTCCTTTGAAAATGTTTTGAAGTGAGCAAGTGAGGTGTGGTGGTTGCAAATGTAGATTTGAATGTTTGTAGCTTTTGCCATCACATGCTTCACCCAATCTATTTCCCTATGTCTTTCAATGCATTGTTCAATGCATGAACACAACATGGTGTCCACAAGATGTGCTTGGACGCACCCTCCCCCATCAAACGAGCCAATTTGCACACACATGCTGAATCATTGACAATTTGTACAACATTGGAGGGCCCAACCTCCTCTATGGCGTCTCTCAAAAGGCTAAATTGGAAGTCTACATCTTTACACTTCTCTGAACAATCCACAACTCAGAAAATAATAGGCACCAAGGCATGTGATGAAGAAATTTTTGAGTGGCCGATGTCTAATACCAGTCCACCAATCCATCACAATAAAACAACTTTTCCTGATCTAGGTTTTCTTCATATACTCCATTAGCACATTAACTTTGGAACACTCTTTTTCTAGGAGGGTAGTGTTGATGTAGTTTTGTGCTACTACAACATGCAGGATGAAACACTCAATGTTCTAGGATGAAACACCAAATATCAAATCCTCTCTTCAATAAGGAAGCTCATATGCTAAACAATGTATATGAATTGTGTGATCAAATGAGACAACCCCAAAGTTCCTTATAGATGTGGACTTTCACTTAGTAATAATGATGTGATATGCTGGGTATCTCAAAGGGACTTACGCTGTTCATTCAATGGATATTAACTATTTTAATAATTTCAATCACTTACAACAAAACAAACTATAAAGGGAAAGGGTTTATAAATTCTATCTAACTCTAAGAATGTAAGACAATGTTGATGATGGGGTGAGCCTCTAACTAGTCCTTGCTTTGCCGTGTCAACTAGGCATAGGAGGGTGCTATCTTCTAAGGATGTGGGAATGGTTTTCACATTCTCAATACTGATTCAAATACCCTATGAAGGCACAATCTAAATAAACATTTTCAATAGAAGTTAAATACTTGCAATTTAGGCCTAGACTAACCTTGCACTGTTACTTAATATTAGCAAGTACCAAAAGGTATGGACACTAGCTCCACCACTAATCATCATTCAACAATATCTTCCATTCAACTACTTCTACTTCTATTGAACATGAAATAGAATCCCTATTCTAAATGAGGAAATGAAGAAACCATGCAATATTCCAAAGCAACACAAGTAATCCACCATGAAGACCAACAATGAATTAGCAATCACTTTGATAGCGTTATGGCAACAATTTCAACTAGTCTCTCTTTTTACAAATGATAGGAGTGGGGTTTATATAGGAGCCCCAACTACAATGAACGACCATGATCGATTTGAAATCAATGGCCCAAATTAATCAATGACAAACCCTAATTAGGGCAACTTCAAATAGCCAATAAAAACAAGTCACCAACATATGGGCCAATGAGAAAATTACATTCCATATCCCCTTGAGGATGAACCAATGAGAAAATAATATGTTCCACATGTCCATTTGTGAATGATTCTGATTGGATGATCTTGGAAATATCTACTTGGAGCTCTTTGATTGGTTGAATGATGACTGGACGCCACCTCAACTTGCTCACCTTTGATCCTTGTTTCAATTCTTCCTCTCTTTAGGAAATTTTCTCATTGTACTTGTCCTTGAAATTGTTCTTGATATCTCAATTTTCTTGAAGTGATGGGTTTCCCTCTATTGATCACGGACTTGTAAATCTTCATGTCCTTGAACCCTTGATGATGGCTATCTTTCTCATTTGTATACCTTTCTTCCTTGCTTAATTTGATCATCCCCGCGTGATGAGGTTTTCTTCTCCCATTATTTGGGACATCCTTGATACCTTTATTTGTTACCTCCTTGGCTCGATATCGCTTAGCCTTTAACCCTCGTAGGGACAAATTGGAGTCCCTAACAGCTTGTCCTTGAATTGAATCCTATTTGATCCTTATGGAAAATTCAAAATTGATGTGAATAGGGACAAGTTGATCTCCTTCTAAGATAGTCCTTATTCTTCAAGCATTTAATCAAGTGGAAAGTTGCCTTGCATAGGGACACATGAATGTCCCTGAATTTGAACACGAACTTGGCCATGGACGACTCCTCGTTTTTTAAAATCAAGACTTATCCACGTCCCTGCTTGATGAAGGCTTGATCTTGAATCCTCTAAGTCTCCTTCTTGAATGTATCAAGTTCATTTTGCCTTGTTGAGGAATTATCCATGTTGTAATTGCATTGTTGAATCCTTCTTTCCTCATCTGCTTCCTTGCATTATCTTGAAGTGTTTTCCTCCTTTGAACTTGATCGCTTTATGTTAGTCCTCCTTCATTGCCATCCTTGGCCTTGAGCTTGAACTTGTCTTCTACCTTCCTTTGTTCACTTCCTTGCAACTATCCTCGCCTTTGATCTGGACATGATTCCTAGTACAACGCTCAAAGTTATCATCTTGTAATGGATTAAATAAAGGGACTGATTTCAGACTTCTCTAACCTTAAATTTTCATCGTTAGACTTGATTCCAAGACTTAGAAAATTTATAGCTATTGGCTGCAAATGCAACTTGGAATTAAGGACAATGCAATAATGAACGAATTAACTTCCAATTGCCTTAGTCTTGTAAAGAAAATCAGAATCTTTGAAGCCATAAAGTTTAACAATTCCGAAGACAAAGTCTGAAAACTAAGTCTCAGGAGTCAAGTCTGCAACTAGGTAAAATCATACTTCAAGATCTTGAAAACCATACCTTTAGATGAACAAAAATTAACCTTAAAATAGAAATAGCAGACTTTGTCATGAAAGTATAAACTCTGATTTTCTGAGGACTGCATATAGTAAGTCTGAAAACATCCCTAGATCAGTCCTAGCACCATGTTAAATGCATTTCAATTAATGACCAAAGGTTCCAACATGAGTTATAAATCAGATTATAAGCCAAACATGAGAAACAAATCACATTTTACCACCATGAGAAATTCTGATTTCTGAGGACAAATTCTGAAACATACCTCTTTTGGACGATTTCGCCCTGTAAACTTGATTTTTTTGTGCTAGGACAACCCCTTAACACTCAGCAATAAACTCTGGCTTGATTGGGCAAGCTATAAATTTATTACGAGTTTTCCAAAAAGTCGCCCCTTGTAGGAAATTTTCAGACTAATGTATTTTCAGCCCTCTTGAATGCTCTAACTTGGTCTTGAAACTCAGATTTTATCTTCCAACTAGCCTGCAACACTTCAATGATTTTTGCAAAAAATCGAACTCTATAGGAAAACTTCAAATTTTAATGTGCAGACTTCATGCCTACCACCCCTTGAATATGCTTGGATTGTCTCTAACATGCAGCGACCCAGGTTGGAGTTGGTCCCTTGTATTTTTGTTGCCACCATTTGCATTTTCAGATTTTTCATATAAAGTCGCAGCCCTTGGTATTCTTCAGATTTTAAGTCGTCAAACCCCCTTTTGCATTAATGCTCATGCTCCTCTGATTGTATTTGGGTTGGCCCTCTTGTTGACAGCGATTTTCATGGATAACTTTTAAAGTTTCAGATCTCTTTTCTTCTTGTCAACCGATTTTAAGATGGTTGTAGCTTACCTCAGACTTAGCAATTTTCCTTTCCTCGTGGATTCTTCCTTTGATCCCCAATCTCAAGTTGGTTTCTACATTATATTTGTTGCTGTTGGAGTTCTTTTAAATGAGTTTTGGGTGGAACTCTCCCACACAGCCAATGTGGGATTAAAAGAAACCACCTTGAAATTTGTGTATAAGGTAATTTAATTAATTTCCCTTTATTTTATTAAATTTCATTTCATGCCACCGAGGGGAAAATCGACCAGCTTAGGGAATTCATAATCCTTCAAATTTGCCTTGTTCCCATTTAAATAAATTATAATCTTCCTTGCCATAGAGGGGAGAATCAATCCCCATAAGGACTAATATATTCCCAATACTTAACAAAAATGACCCTCAAAGGGAAAAACGACCCTCATCTGGAGTTGGAGAAATTTCATGTTCATTTGGACAAAGGGAAATTCTTCTTCCATTGGGATTTTCACGACTTTGGAGCTCAAAATTTTGTAAGTGTTGGATAGTGGAAAAATCATCTTCATCAGGACAAAGGGGAAAATCCATATCCATCTGGACAAGGTAATTCCCTTAAAATTTTCCAAGTATAAAGTCCAAGGGGAAAATCGATGTGCATCTGGACTCTTCACTTTGTTCCATGTTCTTGATATCTAGAAGGGGGAAATTGACCTTCATCTGGATAAATTGATCCAACATTTAGTTTTTTCATCACAAATATCTCCTCAAGAGGGGAAATTCTATTTCCATCTGGATTTTCATGATTTTTCAAGGAGAAATTCTTCATCCATCAAGATTTTGACCATTTTTACAGGGGAAATTCTATTCCATCCGGATTTTATGCATTTTTTATAAGGAAAAATTGATTTTGATAATTTTTTTTTTGCATTTTAATTATGAAAAATCAAATTTTATAAGTATTTTGAGGCCCTTATGCATAAAGTATGCCTTTATAATGTATTTTGGACTATTTGACTAACCAAAATATTAATACACTTGGGAAATTTATCTTAACCCTATGGCAACTTGTCTCAGTGGAACCTTAATCTGGACATTCCTATTTGCACTTGTAACTTGACAACTTGATTACTCAACCACTCAATATTTTTAAGCTCTGAACTGTCACCTTAACTACCAAAACCTAACAACTACGAGCTAAAAGAGGGGGTCCACATTTGTAATGGGGCGATGGTGTGAAAACCTCACAACAGGTAGTGTGTAGGTTATGATCTCCAGGGGTAAGAATAAGGGACCCATAGAGGCTACATCTTTGATCATTTGTTAGAAATAGGAGGAATAGGTTGCATAAAATGGGATGGCATGAGCAAAAAAGAATTTGGCTATGGAAGACTTTGTAGGATGTAGTGCATGCACATTAAACATAGCTTCAACTTTCCTCGACTTCTCAACACCATTAATCTTCCTCTTTCTACTTGTGGCAACTATTAGAATGTTTCTAATATTAACGCTCAATTCTGTAATTAACGCTCAGTTCTGTATTCTGTTGTATTTTGGAAGTTTCTATTCTTGGTTGGTTTGTCATGTATATATGAGCTTCAAGCTCCTTGTAAATGATTTCATTCAATATACAAAATAATCTGTTCATATTGTTATATGGTATCAGAGCCGGTTAAACCTTCTCGAGAAATATTATAATTTCGTTTTTTGAAATTATCTGTGCAATACTTCTCGACATTTTTTTTTCTCTGGGAGTTTTGATCGGGATTTGCCTTCCGTAGCTCGTGTCTTCTTGCAACCTGTTTGTCATGTTTCTCACGACCTGTCTGTGCTTGTTCGCAGCTTGTCTGTCTTCGCTTGCGACCTGTCTCGGCTTCGATCTTCTTCAGGCACGACCTGTATACTTTGCAAGCGATTGCTATTCGCGTTTTTTCTGTGTTTGCATTTTTGGGTGTCCGTGTTTCTTTCTGGTGTTCGCGTTTCTTTCTGGTGTTCGCGTTTTGGGTGTTACGACCTCCTCCAGTCTCCATAGATCTTGTATGAAGGTGTTGAGTTGTAGAAAGGAAAACCATTGAGGGGCATTTTGCAATCGCCATCTCTGTTCCGCACGAAAATCCATACGTTTTTGGTGATTTTTTTAAAATAACGACCTGGTGCCATTTTTTTCTCGAAAC